>RJWM01005048.1:0-95703 GCA_004363535.1 Dasyprocta punctata | reverse complement strand
AAAAAATTTTTTTAAAAAATAAAATAAAATAAAATAAAAGCTATACTCCATTTCACGAAAATGAAGAGTAAGTACATAATGAATTTTTTATTCATTGAGACAGGGTCTTATTGTGTAGTTGAAGCTGGCCTTGAACTTGTGGTGATCCTCCTGCCTCAGCCTCCCAAGTTCTGGGATTAGAAGCATGTACCACCACACCCAGCTGAATATAGTGAATGTTAAAATTTAAATAATTATTTAATGAGACAAAAAGAATAGGTACACAAGAGTAGGCAGAGCAGTACAGATAGAGTACTGAACTAGAAGAACCTAAGGTTTAGTTCTAGCTCTGCTATTAACTGTTGGCTGATCACAGGCATGTCCTAACTATCCCCAAATCTTTTTTGTTTTTTTTTTTTTTTTCTTTTTGCGGCACCGGGGATTGAACTCACAACCCCATGCCTGCCTGACAGGCGCGTAAGCTGCTGAGCCAAACTCCCAGCCCTGATTTTTTGAGGCAGGGTCGCACTGTGTAGCTCAGGCCGGTCTTGCGCTCTCGTTGTAGCCCAAGCCGGCCTCGAACTCACAACGCTCCACCTACCTCAGCCTCCCGAGTGTCTATCCCCAAATCTTAACTTTTCTCATTTACAGAATGAAGGAGTTCATCTCTGCTAGTTTGAATGATGGTACCCCCTCCAAAACTCATGTTGAAACTTAATCGCCAGTATTAAGTAGTGTGGCCTTTGGGAGGTAATTTAAATCACAAGAGCTCTACTCTCAGCAGGATTGAGCATCCTCATAAAAGGGTTTGAGATTAAAGGAAGCACCCTTGTCCTTCTGTCACTTTCCCTGTGTGAAGATGCTATCTTGTAAGCAGAGAGGAGCCCTTACCAATCCATCTGGCACTTTGTTCTTGACCTCCCAGCCTTCAGAAGTAAGTGAGTAAGTTTGTATTGTTTATAAAACCCAATCTGTGGTATTGTCTCATAGCAGTATAAATAGACTAAGATAGTCTCCAAAGATCCTATCATGATTTTTTTTTTCTTTTTTTTTTTTTTGGTGCTGGGAATCAAACTCATGACCTTGCACTTGCCAAGCAGGAACTGTACTGCTGAGCTATATCCCCAGCCCCATGATTTTTTTTCCCCCTCATGATTTTTTAATATTCTATTACCACATTGGCTTATGACATCATTTTTTGTACTGTATTGTGTTGTATTGTTTCTTTTTTTTTGTTTTTTTTCTTTTGGAAACAGGGTCTCACTATGTAGTTCAGGCTGGCTTCAAACTTGTGGCAAACCTACCTCTGCCTCCAGCGTGCTGGAATGACAGGTGTGTACCACCATGCCTGGTTTTGACATCATTTTATTTTATTATTATATATATATTTTTTTGTGGCACCAGGGATTGAACTCACAACCTTGCACCTGCCAGAGAAGGCGCTTAAGCCACTGAGCCAAACTCCCAGTCCTGGTTTTTTGAGGCAGGGTCACACTATGTAGCTCAGGCCAGCCTTGTGCTCGAGTTGTAGCCCAAGTGGACCTTGAACTCACAATGCTCCTCCTACTTCAGCCTCCCAAGTGCTGGGATTAAAGGTGTGCGCCACCACGCCTGGCTTTGACATCATTTTAGATGAACTATGCTAGTAAATCCAAAATACTGCACTCAAATGGCATGGTGCCACATGCCTGTAATCCCAGCACCTGGGAGGCTAAGGCAGGAGGATTGCCACGAGTTTGAGGCCAACCTGAGCTACATAGTGAATTCAAAGCCAGCCTGAATTACAGAGTGAGAGCTTGTCTCAAAAAAGTACACACACACATGTGCACACAAAATACTGTACTCATCCAATGTTTGTAACTCCCATTTAGGTTAACATCTTTGCCTTAGCATGCCTACAACTGAATGAATATAGGGCTCTTTTTCATTTAGTCATTGAGGCTAAATACCCAAGACAATTTTAACAAGGAGAGGTTTAACTTGGCTCATGGTTTTGGGGTATTCAGTCCGCAATCAGCTGGCTCCAAGATGAAATAGCTCAGTAAAAGGGCATGGCAGAAGAAAGCTGCTACTTGGCAACAAGGAAGTAAAGAAAAGGGACGAGCCAAAGAGGAAGATATACCCTTTTCAAAATGTAAGTCCCCAGTGACATACTTCTTTCACTCAAGTCCCACAGCACATTCAGCTATATACAGTGCTCCTACAATCCAATCACTTTCCAAACGCCTTGCCTCAGAATATGTGAGACCTTTGGGGGACATTTTATTTTATCAAGGTGGGGGCATTTTAGATTTCTAACACTTAAAATTTTGCTCCAAAAGAATAGTGTCAAAAGTGGGCATGGTGGTTCATGCCTAAAATCCTAGCTCTTTGGGAGGCTGCAGGGAGATCCCAAATTTGAGCCCAGCCAGGGTAATTTCACAACTTTGTGAGACTGTTTCAAAATAAAAAATGGGCTCAGTGTAGCTCAGTATAAGGGTCCTGGGTTCAATTCCCAGTTATGAAAAACAAAACAGAAAACCAAAAAAGAATAATGTCCAAAACTAACAAAGGCTAATTTAAGAGTATAATGAATTGAGTCATATTACTTCACAGAACGATATTAAAAAATAAATAGCCTGAGTCATCCTTTTATTTCCTATATTACTTCTCAAATGAAGACACTGAGCTTACCATAACTTTATAAACTGGTATGTTTTATATGTAATGTAAATAACCTAATAGATGGGAAATAAAACACAGATATGAAAGTGGTCACTTTCTACTGACTGGTTTTTTTTTTTTTTTTGGTGGTACCAGGGATTGAACTCACAACCTTATGTTTGCCAGGCAGGTCCTTATACCACTGAGCTAAATCCCCAGCCCTCTACTAACCTTTTTACCACATCGTTGTACCCTGGGGCCTGCTTTTCTGACACAGGTTTCAGAAATGGACTGCTGAACCTGTTAAGGAAAAAACCCAGAGAGGATAAAGAAATCAAGGCAATTTACTCTAAATGAGGAATAGCTATGAACAAGAACACTGAAAGACTACAGAGTGTGGCTAAATTCTTGTTAGATTTGTTAGCAGAATGGGGTCAGTGAACACTATAAGGAAGAAATCCCATTAGTTCCCTCTTGCCAGTTTTTTGTTTTATTTTGTTTTCATTTGGGGTTTTTTGGTGGTACTAAGGAATTTAACCCAGGATTTTTGCACTGAGGTATCTATTCCCTAGCCCACCCACCTTAGTCTTTTTGAAACAGGGTTTTACTATGCAGTTCAGGGTGCCCTTGAACTCACTTTGTAGCCCAGGCTGGCCTTGAACTCACAGTGATCCTCCTGCCTTAGCCCCCCAAGTGCTGGGATTAGAGGCATGCACTACCGTGCCCAGGTTCGCCAGCCATTTTCTAAAATTTTGAGACAGGATCTCACTAAATTGTTAAATTACCCGGCTGGGCTCAAACTTGTGAACTTTCTGCCTCAGCGTCCCACACAGAAAGTTTTTTTGGCACTGGAAATTGAATTCAGGACCTTGCACTTGCCAGGCAGGTGCTTATGCCTTGAGCTATATATCGCCAGCCCCAAGAAAGTTTTAAAAAACTGTAAATTTTTTTTTTTTTTTTTTTTTTTTTTTTTGGTACTGGGAATCAAACTCAGGACCTCGTGTTTGCCAGGCAGGCACTTGTGCCACTGAGCTATATCCCCAGCCCTAAAGTACTTAACTAATATTATAATCCACTAAATTTGTTTAAAGTTACTAAAGCTCTATCTCTGTTGAAAAAGAGAATCCACCATATTAGGAGACATACAAGTTTAAGCAGAAAATATTCAATAGCAATTAATTTCTGAAGGCAATTCAAATGGCACAGAAACTATTTCTTTTTTTGGGGGGGTACTGGGGATCAAACACGATTTTGCGCTTGCCAGGCAGGTTCTTATGCCGCTGAGCTAAATCCCCAGCCCCCAGAAACTTTTTTTTTCTTTTTTCTTTTTTTTTTGCGGTACCAGGGATCAAACTCACAGCCTCGTGCCTGCCAGACAGGCACTTAAGCCACTGAGCCAAACTCCCGGCCCTGGTTTTTTGAGGCAGGGTCACACTATGTAGCTCAGGCCAGCCTTATGCTTGCATTGTAGCCCAAGCGGGCCTCGAACTCACAACGCTCCTCCTACCTCAGGCTCCCGAGTGCTAGGATTAAAGACGTGCGCCACCACGCCCGGCTCAGAAACTATTTCTTACACAGACTAGTGAAAACAATTGTACATACTTAGGGTTAAACCAGTCTTAAACAAAAGATCTGCTTCTCAACTATAGTTCATGTGAGGGATGAACATATTTCCTTTTATTCTTAACCCCTCTTGATTACTGTCTTAGTTCTGAACTAATCCTATTACTATTTTGGAGACCTACCTGTGACTAGCAACCATCTTCCATACTAACAAAAGAGTCTTCTTAAATGGCAAATGATCATGAACAGGGTCACCATGGCTTAGATCAGTCCTACATGAAACAACAGGACATAAAAGTCTAACTTCACAAATGGTATTCTTTCTCCTAGGTGAGTAATGAGGTTTTCTCAAGGCACAGTGCTAACTGACATCTGAAGGAATATAATACCATAGGAATAAAAATACATTTAATGCTTCCATAGGAACCCGAAACACTGTGAATATTCTGTTATTTACCATTATCACCCTTTTTATCAAGTATAGTACAAATCTACAAATGCCTGTCCCTTTTCTAATCTTGATGATTTGCTTTCCAGTACCTGTGACCTTAAGGAACTGGTCTATGAGCTGGGCATTGTGGTATACACCTATAATCCCAGCACTTGAAAGGCTGAGGCAAGAGGATTACTGCAAGGTCGAGGCCAGCCTGAGGCAGGAGGATCACTGTTTGAGGCCAGCCTGAGCTACAAAGTGAGTTCAAGGCCAACCTGAACTGCGTAGTGAAACCTTGTCTCAAAAAAAGACAAAAAACCCTGTAAATGACCAGCTGATCCAGAGAAACACAGGTTGAGATGA
Organism: Dasyprocta punctata; assembly: GCA_004363535.1. Classification (NCBI taxonomy): domain Eukaryota; kingdom Metazoa; phylum Chordata; class Mammalia; order Rodentia; family Dasyproctidae; genus Dasyprocta; species Dasyprocta punctata. Next base: position 90,722 of record RJWM01005048.1, on the reverse strand, counting down.
TAGCTTAAAGTAAAATACAACTTAATGTTTGTAGTGTTTAGTGTTTCATTGATTTTGCAGGCCTAAATCCAGTAGTCTGATCATCTATTTAGGCAATAACAATATGCAATATAGCATCTATGAGGGATCTGCTTCTGAAGATGGTAACCAGTGTTAATTCCCTACTATCTTGTTTTAAAGTCCTGTATTGTTTTCATTGTTTGGTTTGGTTTGATTTTATTCTGTTTTTTTTTTTTTTTTTTTTTGCGGCACAGGGGATTGAACTCACCGCCTCGCGACTGCCAGGGCAGGCGCTTAAGCCACTGAGCCAAACTCCCAGCCCTCGTCTTTTTTGAAGCAGGGTCGCACTATGTAGCTCAGGCCGGCCTTGTGCTCGCGTTGTAGCCCAAGCCGGCCTCGAACTCACAATGCTCCGCCTACCTCAGCCTCCCGAGTGCTGGGATTAAAGGCGTGCGCCACCACGCCCGGCTGATTTTATTCTGTTTTGTCTTGTCTGATTTTATTTGATGGCATGGGCAGCTATTTCAAAGATAACAAGATATGTTATGGTAGCTATTTTGGATTTCCTATTATTTTGTTTTGAAGTCCTGTACTGTGTTGTTTTGTTTTTATTGGTTCTATTCTGTTTTGTTTGATTTTACTATGTCTGATAGTATGGGCAACGATTTTGAAGATGAGAGGCATTATGACAGTCATTGTCGATTTCCTATTATCTTGTTTTGAAATCCTGTATTGCTTATACTGTTTTATTTTGATTGGCTTTATTCTGTTTTACTTTGCTTGGTTTTATGCTCTTTAAAATAAAAATTATAAAGAAAATGACAAAAAAAAAAAAAAAGAACTGGTCTATAAAAGTAATCTTGAAGCCGGGCGTGGTGGCGCACGCCTTTAATCCCAGCACTCGGGAGGCTGAGGCAGGCGGAGCGTTGTGAGTTCGAGGCCGGCTTGGGCTACAACGCGAGTGCAAGGCCGGCCTGAGCTACATAGTGCAACCCTGCCTCAAAGAACCTTGGTACTAGTCTGATACAACTTGATTCACACATCCATGTAACAGATATTTACTGTGTTCACTGCATGAAAAGGACTGTAACCCCTAAATTCTGTAACCTCATAATCAACCAATTTTTTTTCTGATGGTATTTGGAATAGAACCCAGGGCTTTACGCATGTTAGACAAGTGCTCCATTACTAAGCTACATCCCCAGCCCTTTTTATTTTTATTTTTGAGACAAATAGGATCTTGTTATGTTGAATTGCTAAGACTGGTCTCAAGTTTGCAGTCCTCCTGCCTCAGCCTTCCAAGTAGCTGGAATTATAGGAATGCATCACCATGCCCAGTAACACCTGCCATATTTTAAGAAACAATTCCTTGCCTACCTTTATTTCCACCTATATAGAAATTAAATCCACAGAACTACCAGTGAAAATAAAAGGAAGAATGTATAACAGGCCTGCAGAATGGCAATAGTGCTCCAAAGGCTATCGTATGCAGTACAGACTAAAGGAGGAGCCAGAGAAGGGCCTAGAGGGAAAAAAAATGTATATATGTGTGTGTGTGTGTGTGTACACACACACACACATATATGCACACACACACATATATGTTATTTTGGAGGGGGAGTTTCAGACAGGATCTTGGTATGTAATTCAGGCTGGCTTGAACTCACTACATACCCCTAACTGGTCTGGAACTCACAGCAATCCTCCTGCTTTATCCTCCTGAGTGCTGGGATTACAAACGTGTGCCAGAATAGTCAGCTCTATAGCTACGTATCTTTTTTGTTTTTTCCCTCTCCCAGCACTGATCATCAAAGCCAGATAGGGAAGCATTCCACCACTGAGCAATATACCCTCAGCCTTATACTTACAATCTTGAGGAGTTAGCATGGCTGAAAAGGATATCCACCAGCGGAGTTTCCTGAATGCTGAAGCCATCATCAGAGTCTCCTGAAGTGGGCTGGTCTTCTGTGTCTGAAGCATACCCTTCACCCTGGTCTTTCCCTTTGGATTCTTGCTGAGCCTCCCTCTGAGAATTCCAGGAAACCTTAGAAAGTGATTTATTGGTAATTTTACTTGCATAAAATAAATGAAGGCTGATCTTCAGGTGAGAAAAGGGCAATTACATACAACCATAAGAAAAATCAGAGAGGGCCAGGAATTTAACTCAGTGACTTAAGCACCTGCCTGGTACCGATCCCCGGTACCAAAAAAAAAAAAAAAAAGAAAGAAAGAAAAAAAGAAAAATCAGAGAAAGCTAACTTAAGTAGGCCTAACGCAATGAATTCTTAGTAATAATCTTGGGTGAAGAAATAAAGACTCTACACTCCTATCCCCAAAATGAAAACGCAGTATTTACACAATTCTTGTTGGACGCTATACTCAATAAAATCAGATCATCTGAAAGCCGGGTGTGATGGTGCACACCTGTAATCCCAGCACTCAGGAAGCTGAGGCAGGAGGATCATTGCAAGTTCAGACCAGCCTGGGCTACAAAGTGAGCCCAAGGCCAGCTTCAATACATAGTGAGACCCTGCCTCAAAAAGTCAGTGGCAGGCACAAGGTTGGGAGTTCGATCCTTGGTACCAAAAAAAAAAAAAAAAAAGTCAAAAAACACCCTACATCTGTTGCCCTGGAGTTAAAACATGTAGCTGGGCAAGTAATATTAATAATGATCTATCTTTTTTTTTTTTTTTTTTTTTTTTGCGGCACTGGGGGTTGAACTCACAACCTCGTGCCTGCCAGGACAGGTGCTTAAGGCACTGAGCCAAACTCCCAGCCCTAATATTAATAATGATAATGGCATTCTAAATTTTACTATTTATCATGACAAGGGACTATACTGAGTATTTTACATATAATTTTCTTATTCATTGATTAATTTATTTAGAGATGAGGTCTAGCTATGTTGTCCAAGCTGGTTTTAGATTCCTGGCTCAACTGATCTTCTTTTTTTTTTTGCGGCACCGGGGATTGAACTCACAACCTCGCGCCTACCAGGGCAGGCGCTTAAGGCACTGAGCCAAACTCCCGGCCCTCAACTGATCTTCTTGCCTCAGCCTCAGTCAGAACAACAGATATGCACCACCAACCCAAACTGAATTGTCTCATTAAAATATCAAAGCAAACCTACAAATTAATTCTATTATCTCATTTTTAGTAGAAAAAACTGAGACTTTGAAATGATTAGTAACGTGCCTACGATTACATAACTAAAACTGATGCTACACCAGAATTTGGGCCCAGGTAGTCTACTCGCTGAATTTAGTTTGTGTGCTCTGACCAACCACTTGGCTCTGCCTGGTCATGAAGACCAACCAGATAGCTGATGTGAATTACTTACCTCGTCTCTCTCTGTGAGTAGTCCCTGAGTTGCACAAATATCTGAGGGGTCTGGAGTCACTTCTGGCTTTCTGATTCCTCCCAACAGCTTCTCTTCAGCTATGAAGGTGTCTATCTTGGCTAAAAGGTCTTCAGTCTCATCGCAAGGCTCCCTTTCTCCTTCAGTAGCTTTAATTTTCCTTCCCTCTTGTTGCCAGGAACCAGGTGGAGGGCAGCAGCTTTCACTTGATTCTCTGCTGCTAATGCACAATGGTTCCATTAAATAAGCTACCTGCAATTAAAGTTTATTATTAGGGGATGCACAGGCACACCAACAGAAATCATCCTCCATACATCATAATGCCTTATGCTTACAAGGTCATTATGACCAAGTTTGAGAAGGCAAATAGGTTTACTTCATCAATATTTACTGAATATCTTACATACATAGGCACAGGGTTAGTTGCTAGGGATGTTATAATGAACAAGATGTAGTTCTTCCCTCTTCTGGGAGCTTGTTTTAATTTTTTTATCTGAAATGTCAATTCTGATCAATTGGGAGTGGCAACATCTGAATACTACAGAGATAAGTGGCAACTTCTGAATTGGCTATTTGCCAGTTCTGACCTAGGTTCTCTTGAATGTGTTCTACTGTATTTTTTTTTTTTTTTTTTTTTTTTGCAGTACCGGGGATTGAACTCACAGCCTCGTGCCTGCCAAACAGGCGCTTACACCACTGAGCCAAACTCCCAGCCCCAGTTTTTTGAGGCAGGGTCGCACTATGTAGCTCAGGCCAGCCTTGCACTCACATTGTAGCCCAAGCGAGCCTCGAACTCACAACACTCCCCCTACCTCAGCCTCCCGAGTGCTGGGATTAAAGGCATGTGCCACCACACCCGGCTTCTACTGTAGTATTAATACAAATTCTCTGTACAAACCTATTTTGGGTCCTCAGGCCCTATCTAAATTAATTAAGACACTTTAAAATACCGCTAATGAGCTGGGCATGGTGGCACATGCCAGTAATCCCAGCACTCGGAGCCTGAGGCAGAAGGATCAGGCCAGTCTGAACTACCTAAGTGAGTTCAAGACCAGCCTGCACTATATAATGAGACTCTGTCTCCAGGAAAAAAGGAAAAAAAAAAAAAAAAAAAAACTGCTGGAAACTGACAGCTATTCAGGAGGCCGAGGCAGGCGGACCCTAAGTTTGATGCCAGTCTTGGCAATTAGGCAAAACTCCTGTCTCAAAATAAAAAAATAAAAAGGATTGGGGGTGTAGCTCAGTGAGCTCCTGGAGTTCAGTACCCAGGTACCACCACATTACCACAAAACAAAACCTTTGGTCGAAGTATTTTAAGCTTTAAGAAAAGTCTGGGCAAGTGTAACCTTCCATGACTCAAAGAATGAATTGCAAGGACACTGGTAAGGCTGTCCTGCATACAGAAATCTCACTTACTGTGATTCAGGCTCCCGAGGACTGGCTGGGTGTGGGGAAGTGTCTTAAAACATGCATTCAAAATATATGTTTGGTGCGTACTCTGTATCACCACCCAATGCTGGGGACAGAGCAATGAACTTAGCCACTTCCACTGTGGAGTGTGTATTTTACTCAACAATTCTGACACATAGAGTCATGTAATGCTAAGTATTCTTAGAAAGTTGAGGTTTTTCCACCTTTGGGAATAACAGTTCATTGTTACCTCAGAGAGAAACTGAAGGAGGTTCTGGCGGCTGACTTGCTCTGCTTCTTCCTGAGATTCCTCACTGCCTCCATCCCCCACGAACAGCTCACTAGGTTCTCTCCCTGGGCTGCTTTCCTCCAGTTCCTCTGCCTCCAGATCCTCAATTTCCCTCCAGTTGCCCATATCAAGATCCAGGCTAGAGTCCCATGAGCTGAAGAGGGATCTGTAGTTGCTGCTCAATTCAGAGTCATTGGGGTAGTCTCGTTCAGAATCCAACCAAACCCACTCATGTCCCATCTGTAAACATACAGAAAATGCATTAAATTCATTTAAATCAATATTCTTAAAGCATCTGTCTTCCAAGTCCAGCAGAAAGGGCCAGAATTTTCTACTCATTAGTAGGAAAAATGTAAGTTAGCTAATAAAATACATTATAAGATGAAATGATCTTTGTTTTTTGGAATAAGCGTAGCATCATGCCAATATAATAAAGATATTACCCAACAGGTTTTTTACTTGGATGTCCTTATACTGCAATAAACTTTAGGAACGGGGAAAATGTTTCTTTTGCCTATATTTATCCTATTAACCATTAAATCCTTAAAACATACTTAGGATTACCTTTGGCATTCTACTAGTCATATCCAACTGTCACCTCTGAGTAAAACTGAAACAATGAGCTTTAAAATTGTCTTCCTTTTTCATCATACTATACTACTACCCTACTTTTCTTACACCTTTGTCTTCTGTTTTTGATAACTTTCAAGAAACTCTTTTCTTCTGTGTTTCTGCTTGGCCCTCTGCTTATTGGTGCTTCCTTTAAAAAAATGTTTCCATTACCTGAGACTGAGGCAGAACTAGGCCAGTCTGAGCAATACAACAAGATCCTATTTCCAAAAGAACTACTACTACCACTACTACTACCACTACTAATGATAAATGCACATATTCTGAGATTTCAACTTTATTTTCTATTTAAGTGGTTCCCAAATCTCTCCCTTATTTTTGCAGTCCTGAGGCTCAAATCTAGGTCTTATGTATGCTAAGTGAGGACTCTACCACTGAGCAACATCCCCAACCCCCTGCTGCCACTTCTCCATGCATCTAAAAAACAGTTCCCTTTAGATGCCTACCAACTGCTTCAACTTAACATTTCTAGAACTGAAATCACCTTCCCATCTTCAAAATCATGTTTGTCCTGATTTCCTTATTTCTATTTACCAATACTATTTTCTTATAGTCTATTAAAACCCAGTGTCTTGCTACATGGCATAGGATGGCCTTGAACTTAAAAGTTATCCTCTTAGCCGGGCGTGGTGGCGCACGCCTTTAATCCCAGCACTCGGGAGGCTGAGGTAGGCGGAGCGTTGTGAGTTCGAGGCCGGCTTGGGCTACAACGCGAGTGTAAGACCGGCCTGAGCTACATAGTGCGACCCTGCCTCAAAAAATCAGGGCCGGGAGTTTGGCTCATTGCCTTAAGCGCCTGCCCTGGCAGGCGTGAGGTTGTGAGTTCAATCCCCGGTGCCGCAAAAAAAAAAAAAAAAAAAAAAAAAAAAAAGTTATCCTCCTGCCTCAGCCTCCAAAATGCTGGAATCACAGGCGTATGCCACCACACCCGGCCCTTTTTTAAAAAATAAGGTCTTGCTGGGCATGGTGCCACACGCCTTTAATCCCAGCACTCGGGAGGCTGAGGTAGGTTGAGCTGCAAGTTCAAGGTCATCTTGGGCTACAACATGAGTGCAAGGCCTTCCTGAACTATATAGTACAACCCTGTCTCAAAAACACTAGGGCTGAGTTTGGCTTGGTGACTTAAGCACCTTCTTGGCAGGCGCAAGGTTGTGAGTTCCATCCCCGGTGCCACAAAGAACAAGGTCTTACTAAATTGCCCAGGCTGATTGCAATTTTTTAATTCTCTAGCCTCAGTATCTGGAGTAGTTGGGACTACAGCAACATGCCACCATGCCTGGCTATTTGCACCCAACCAGCATTCAATAGTCCCATTGCTTCTGAATAACTATCTCACATATAAATTTCTCAATCTCCCAGTCTTCCATAGGTTAGCCCTATTCTGTTCCCTTAACCGGTGTATTTCACTATTCCTTAGTATAGTCTCTACTCTGGTTACATTTGCCTCCTTACTGCCACTGTAAATGCCTGTATCTTGGTCCTTTTCCACACACTTTTCCAACTTTGAGTGCCTCCGCGTTTATGTCACAAGTTGTAGACTGCTCTGGTAATACACTGTGTGTCTGTGGTGCTGGGAATCAGACTGAGGGCTTCATGCATGCTAGGCAAAGTGTCACTTAACAAAACAGGTTAGTCTTCAAATGCAATGCTAATTTTTTTTTTTTTTCCAGCACCAGGGATCGAACTCATAACCTCGCGCCTGCCAGACAGGCACTTAAGCCACTGAGCCAAACTCCCAGCCCTAGTTTTTTGAGGCAGGGTCGCACTATGTAGCTCAGGTCGGCCTTGTGCTCGAGTTGTATCCCAAGCCGGCCTTGAACTCACAATGCTCCTCCTACCTCAGCCTCCCGTCCCGAGTGCTGGGATTAAAGGCGTGTGCCACCACGCCCCGGATGGCAATGCTAATTAAGAACTCTGCCAGGCAGTGACGCACACCTGTAATCACAGCTGAGGGAGGATTGTGAGTTTGAGCACATCCTAGGCAACTTAGTAAGACTCTATCTCAACAAAAAAAAAACAAGACAACTCTCTGTACACAAAAGTCCTCCCTAGAGGAATATAAAGGAAATGCTAATATGCTATCCTGGAACTATCATTTGCAAAGATAGTACTGAGACAAGTATTACTGAGATAATAGGGGCTGCAGATATAGCTCAGCAACACAAGTGCTTGCCTGGCACTGGTACCAGAGATCATGAGTTCAATTACCCCGGTACAAAAAATAAATAAATAAATAAAAAATAAAAATATTACTGATAATGGTCAACGTGCATTTTTAAATCCCAAAGCAGCACCATGAACAGAATTTCAAAAACCTTAAACTTTCTCATTCAAGAAAAGTTACGATGTTCCTTATTGCAAGATACTTTAACACAATTATAAATTCAGTCTTGGTTACTTACCTCCTCTCAGCTGCAGCAGGCAGCTCATAAAACCACCTTTCCCCTCTAAACGATTTCACTCCATTAGTTATCATGCAGAAGCCACAAGTTTCAAATTCATCTATGTGTGCACATAAACACAAAGGACACGGGAAAAGCTAGAGTTTTCTTTCAGTTTATTTTATACATACACACTTCACAGGTTTATTTTTTTAAAAAAGTCTGTATACTTCACAAGACAGTACAAACTAGCTACAATCTGCTAACTACACATTGGGGCATTAACATAGCCCATGATTTTTGCCCTAAAACAGGCAACTGTTCTTCTGAGATTTCCTCAGCTCATGTCATGTGGCCCAGACGCCTCCTTGTATAACTTTCACTTTCAGAACTGGGCCCACAAGCCCAAGCTCTATCTTGTTTACGTCTGTCTCAGGTTCAGCTCAACGACGATACTCTAAAGCTTCATTTTTTCATCTTCATGTCTGCTTCAATAGCACAGCGGCGTCCCCTGGTTCCCCCATCCTAGGTGATAGCAGACAAAAGAAAGCAGTGAGAGTGAGTTGGTTAGGAGAAAAAGACAAGATGCAACAAGAATGTTGGGGGCTTCATCTCTTGGGGGGAAAAGGAAAAAAATCAGCAAAAAAACTCAAGGGTCAAGGGGTCATATTTCTGTCTTCCCACAGAGTACCTATAGAAACACCTGGTAGTTTGTGAAGGGAAATATAGGACAGAGTATCTTGCTCATGCCCATCACAGAGGTCCTTGGAATTCACGTAGGGTCCCACAGAATGACTATGTATCAGTCATCCCACCCAGGCCCAAATCATGTGCAAAGGAACAGAAAGAATAAATGAAAGGTTAGAAGAGTCAGAAAGGGCAGGGATAGTGATTCTTGGCTAACATACCTGTCCAGCTGTTGATCCCTATAAGAAAGGCCTTTCCTGCAGACTGACCCTGGCACTAGTTCCCTAGCACCTCCTGACAGTTGTTTTCCATGAGATCAGGACAATCAGGCTTCTTTCCATCTGCTGCTCTCTCCCTGCAGCCCAGCTCCTTCCTCTTGTGCAATACTCTGCTGTCTTCAATAGATAAAAGATCCTATTAACCAGCCTTGTAATAGCCAGCCAACTGTTGGGGATCCAGAGTCACTGTTGCAGGCCAATAAGAACGGAGATCATAGTGTTCTGTCTGTTGTACAGGCTGAGAGGCCTGTATGAACAAGATGAACTAGTGAACACTTTTGCTGGGCTAGACCATTTTTACAGAATTTTTTTTTCTGTTTATAGGGGATCAAACCCAGGGTCTCAGCACATGCTAACCAAGTGCTCTACCACTGAGCTGCGATACCCATTTTTACATTCTTAACATGCTAGGATTCTAAAATTTTAGAGCTCATGAATGTAAGGTGTCTATGAGGCAACAGTAAAAATAAAAATACCACCTTGCATTTGGATAACACTTTTAATTTTTTTCAAGTCAGTTCCATACTCATACTCTCATTTCATCCTCACAACATCCCTGTGAGGTAGGCTGGACAGGTACTTCAGTATATTAGTTCGATCACACAGATGAAGAAAACAAAGCCCCGAGAAATTATCCAATGACCTTAAGACCATATAGTATTTTGCCTGATGCCCCTCCCATTATATTATGTCTCACTGCTCTACAATGAATAACACAGAATCATTTAATTCATGGAGGAAAAGCACTAAATCTTTAGGGTAGCTGAAGTAAGCTTATCTATAATTTCATTAGTCACTACTGTATGCAATAGTCAATGTTACTGAGATCATTAGCTTCAGTTTTACTGAGTGTATTATCTAGCATTAAGTCTTGCAACTTACATTTAGAAAAAAGAGAAAAACTATGTGCTATGTATTTGACAGTACGAGGAACACCATTAAAAGTTACGTAGCAGTAGCACCTCTGAGCAATCTTATATTTTTAAGGTAAGTATTGGTCAATGGTGGAGTCAAGAAATAACGAGCAGATTTTTTCACCCCTCTACCCCAGAAATACTTCCTTTTAGCCTAATGATCTCATAAATAGTTCCTTTCCCAGCCCGCACACGCACACGCACATGCAAAACAGACAGAAATGCAGAAGAAAAGACAGTTTCTTATTCAATGACCTGAGTAAACAGATTTAAGACATTGCCATAGTCTGCATGTTGGATTTCCCCCTGCCACCCATCCCCAGGAGCTAAGAATCTTTCTGGTAATACCACCCCTTGCAGCTTTTCAATACTTACAAAGAGAGAGAGAAGGAAGGCAGGAGAGCCCATGGGGACACTGTCCTGTTAGAGGACAAACAAACACTGATCAGGTTCCACAGAAACTCTCAGCCGCAAGCACCCCAAACCTCAGGACAGAGACACAAGCACCATACACACAGACAAAATTTTAAAACTCAAGAACAAGAAAGAGATCCAAAAGCAATCTAGCCACTATGACACTGGAGTGGGAACTGATAGACCTCAACTCCACCAAGCTAAGTCATTTCCCCCACACCATGAGGGCAGTCTCCCAAAGGAATTAATAATTCCCTCACAACTGGGTTTCTTAGTCAAAGTAGGTTTCTTCAATGTTTGGATGGGAGCAAGTGACTTCCATTCTAATGTCTCAGTACCTCTATACCATGAAAAGTACAAGCTTGGGAGTGCAAAGTAGTAACATAAAGTTCTTTGTGTGCTTTAGACTTCTAACACTGGAACGAACACTGGCAAACAGGCTCTTTGTTGGTCTCCTCACCTTCTCAGAAGCATCCTGTTTTCTGGTAGAATCTCTTCCTCGGAGACTTTTAGCACTGATCCCAGACTCAGATGTTTGCATAATCAACTGTGTGGCCAAGAATTGCTGTAAGGATAAGAAAAAGGGTTGGCCATAGAGACCTGATCCAATAGGGAAGAACTTCAAGCTGTGTAAATAGGGTTTTTTTTTTGTTGTTTTTGAGACAGGGTCTCACTATGTAGTCCAGGCTGGCCTCAAACTCATAGTGGTTCTCTTGCCTCGGCCTCCTGACAGCTGGGATTACAGGGGTACGCCACCACACCCAGCCATAAATAGGATTTTGTATGTGCCCTTGCTTTCAAATACCTGTTTTTTGGTGGTGGTGGTGGTGGTGCTGGGGGATTGGGCATGCTAGGCAAGCAAGCAAAGAGCTAAAGTCCTAGTCCTTAAATACTTTTTATTTTTAAATACTTTTTGACTTTTTGGAAATTTAGTATATTAAGTTTTAATTTTAGTTTAATAGGCATCCAAAAAAATCTGAAAGGGCCAGGCACGGTGGCACACACCTGCAATCCCAGCAACAGGGACTTATACAAAAAATAAATAAATACATAAATCTGAAAATGCCAAACAGCTCTATAAATTCCTAACAAAAGCAAAAATCTCTGTCCTCTAAGAATGAGAAAACGAATATCAGTATAATGAACCAAAGGCTATTCCACAACTAAAGTAATTTGACACACTCTGCAAAGACACATTATTCCCTTAAGGTTCAATATTTCAAATGGTGGCTGGTAATGCAACTTCAGGACAAAAGTAGATTATCTGGCCGTAAAAAGGGACAGAGAAGGAACTTTTCTTGTTGAGTACACAGACCAGATACTCTGCACAATTAAAATGAATTTGTAAAATTTATTTAAAAAATTTTTTACTTAAAAAGTTCATGATGGGGATGTAGCTCAGTGGTATAGCACTTTCCTAACATCCCTGAGGTATATTTGATCCCTAGCACTACGATAATTAAAATAAAAAGAGGCATGGCACATGCCTATAATCCCAGCACACTAGGAAGCTGAGGTAGAATTACAAGTTTAAACGCAGCCCGGGCAACTTAGTGAGAATCTGTCTCAATACAATAAATAAAAATTTAAAAAAGGCTGGGAATATAGCTCAATGTGAAGGTCCTAAGTTCAATTCCTAAAACACACACAATCAATCCTTCAGAAAATTGAAGCTATTTGCCTAAGACTGACTATTCTATCATAACTTCCTCACAAAGACCAAAGAAAATCAACATTAAGTTGAGCCAAAACAGAGTTATTAGGTTACTGTGTCCCTGATAGCTATTTCAAGTAAAAGCCACAGCACCCCTTTCTGTCAAAACGAAGGATCCCCAAAGTACTTGTATTTGTTCCAAGACGTCTCGCTGCATCTCTACTGCCATGTGATAGACATCATGGTCAGAGCTATTATACATTACAGCATTCTGAAACATCAGCATAATGTCACGTTGAAATTCGGCAGTGCTACGGATCAGTCCATTTTCAATGTTTTTCTTAATAGTTGACAAATCCATAGGCCTAGGGGGAAAAAAAAATAAAGGGTAAAATGCTGTGGAAACAAAAAGAGGACTCACCTGGATTTCTAAGTACACTGTCACTATATAGACCTTCTCAAATATACCTTCAGTTCTCTGCTGCCATGATTCAAAATGCCAACTGCTCATCCAAAAACATGCATTAAACACCAAAAGCAGTAAGTCTAGTATATTAATAATAAGCATTGAGAAAGGAAACAAAGAGGCCTATTCTTTTAGACTACTGGTGACCCAGATACTGGAATGGTCAGTTTACTACACTGTTATGCTTATGTAAAAAACGTTTGCCTTAAACTTGTATCTAAAGACAAAATTCACTAAGTCTGGATGACTTACAATTCAGGCAAGTCAGCATGCTGGATGGACCATGGCTTACCTCTGCACAATGCTGTGGTAACCAGGGGCTATATCATCTGTAACAGGCTGCAGAAAAACATTGGCATATCTGTCCAAAAGCAAAATAAAATAAAATTTAACTTAATTTAAAAAAATATCCTGGGGCCAGGAATTTAGCTCAGTGGTACAGCACCTGCCTGGCAAGTGCGAGGTCCTGAGTTTGATTCCTGATAGGAAAAAAAAAATGAACCTACTAATTGGTAAGACCCACTCACCGATGATTAGCTGCAGCCCTCCATACAAGCATGATGGCTTTCTTCCAGATTTTCTGGGCCTGAATAGCTTCTTGATCCTCACTACAGACAGAGCTGAAATAGAGACACAGGAATTCTACTAGGTGCAAGTTTTTAAAAGGCCTAGCCATGAGTGGTGACATGCACCTATAATCCCAGCACTTGGGAGGCTGAGGAAAGAGGGTTGCACAAAGTTCAAGGCCAGCCTGGGCTACATAGCCAAGACCCTGCATCAAAAACAAACACATGCAGGGCTGGGAGATCGGCTCAGTGGCATAAGTGCCTGCCTGGCAAGCGTGAGGTTGTGAGTTCGATCCCTGGTACTGACAAAACGAAAACAAAAACAAACAAACAAACAAAAAAACCAAAAAAACACATGCAAGCACGCACACCGTCCTAATTACTTCTTGTGAAATATTTGCTCCAGACTATGAACGGAAAGATGAGTAAGTAAATCTTCTCCCACTTTTCATCTTCACTATCATGGCCTCAATGAAAGAATATCAGATACTCACAACTGTGAAGAAGCAGGGCTGCTGGGGATGGAGTCTGCCAGTGTGTGTGACTGCAGCGTAGCATTGTGTATGCTAAAGCCATCATCACTTTCGCTCACAGGGGGTTCGTTATCCATTTCTGACAAATAGCCTTCTCCTTGATCTTCTTCTTTAGGTTCTTCCAGGCTGGCTGCTTCACTGACTCCATCTTCCTCCTCCTCTTCACCTGGGGCATCCTTAGACACAGTGTGCTCCAGTCAACAAATGCAAGCAAAGCTATCCAGCAAAGTATCATTATACATGATCTGTCTTTTGGGTTAGATCAGTTCTAGAAATGGCCTCACACTATTTTTTTTGACTGAGCCCTCTATTACTCATACTACCATCTATTTATAGAACTAAGCAAAGTAATTTAGAACCTGGACAAAGAATAAAACCCAGGATCTTTTTAAAAGGAAGAAAAAAAAAAAAAGCTACTTACTTAAGACTAAGCTAAGAGGCGTTCCTTCTTTCCCCTTGCTCTTGAGAGGAACTCTGACCCTGGGTACAAAGTTATCAAAAATAGTTTTATTTCAAGTCTCATCTGATGGAGCAAGCTCACATCACATTACTGTCTCTGTTACTGCGGCTTTAGCAAATCTAAAAACAAAAGTGAATGATTCTCTTTGAATAATTTGGAATGCCTGTATATTCTCCCTGACTCTGGTATTCCTATTCACGCCAAATCACTGTTTCAAAGCTGCTTCATGCACTATATGCAAAGAAAGGTCTGCATGATGCTCCCACTTTACAGACAGGAGGCACACATTGCTACCATACCCTTCCTATGCCAAACTGTCCACTGAAGCTTTTCCCCATGCAACTTCTTACCAATCTCATCTCAGAGAATAAAGCTGTTATTTTACTAAAATTTAAAAAGTAGTGCCATAGGAAAATCTAATCACATAGCAAGAGGAATAAAGAAAAGTCTGAAATACCTTTATCTGGCTTCCAAAAATAGTCCCTGATTCTTCTTTCAATGAGTCTGCAGAGGAGAGAAAGACTACCTGAAGATTTTTCCACCTTAGCCTTCCCCATACTATGGACCAAAATCCCCTGCAGCTCTCCTTTCCATGCTGACCTATTCTACCTCCTCTACTTGCCCACAACCCACAAACGCTCAGAAGCCAAAGTAAAAGAATTTCAAGTTAGCTACAGGGTACAGATTTCCTGTCTTTTATTTACCTGAAATTTCAAACTTGTGCTGTGTCTCTGCTTCTAAAGGATCTTCAATGAGATTTGAGTCAAGTGACGGAGACAACATGCTTTCAGGGGATGCCTAAAGACCAAAAAAAGAACAAGGATCCTAAGATACTGGTAAATTGCTATAGTTTCTACATTTTGTTGTTCAATATTAAGACTATAGAAGAAATTCTAAGCCCAACTCATGTAACGACTCTAATGGCCACCTTAACAAAGACAACTGTATATAGCACTGATCACAACCTATGGGCTTTGGATACATGAAACATGTCAGGACTCAGGAATGCAACTGAAGAAAAGTCTAAGCCATCACTTCACTAAGTTATTACCTTCCATCAACCCCAGCCCCTGATCTTATTAAATACCTCTGTCTTCACAGATGTAAGTGGCAGCTCATCAGTTTTCCCACTGGAACCACTTGCTTCAGCAATCTCTCCAGTTGCAGCACTTCTGGGCTCCTCATCTAAGTCTTGACTCCTGAGATCTGGTGGCTCCATACTTGTGGCTGGAACAACTCCAGATACTATTTCAGCACCTGAAATGCCTGGCTCTGGTTCTGTAGGTTCCACTTTGATCTCTACACCAGACTCCCTGATGTCTACCAGTTCATGGATTCCCTTATTTTCTGTTTCCTCAAAGTCCAGCCTCTCTTGCTTGACTGTCATCTCTGGTGTAGGGAGAGTTACTGGTTTGTCCCGCTCCTGCTGGATCGGGTGCTCCCAGGGGCCAGGCAGGGATTGGGGGTCATCATTCTCTTCACAGAAAGACAGTGCCGCTTCCACAGCTGCCACGTCCAACACTTCAGGATGATCATCTACCTGTCCCATAATACAGACTGCTGAGATCAAAGAAAGAAGCCTAAGACCCTCAATTTTGTTAGCACCAAAGGAAATGGCCTACATCTGCAGTTTTTCTCTCCATCTTCTCCATGTAATGGAAACAACTAATGAACAGGCACAATCCAATACTACAAGGATGGTTGGAGAGATGACTAGTACGTCAGTACCAAAGGGCTTTCAGACTACAGAGATGGGCAGAAAAGTTATTTAAGTAATTTTTACTAGTGAAAAGCAAAGAAGAGAGAAGCCTATGCAGTACCTATGAGAGACTCTTTGGTGTTTTGCTGAATAATTACCTTATCCTCAATGATGGCAATGATGTCTCCAACAGTCTCAAAGTCCAGTTCTTCACCTGTGTAAGACACAGCAATATCCATCTTCTCAGCCAGATCTAAGTCTTCCTTCCCATCTATGCTGGGAGCCTTTGATCCTCCAGCTGCCTCTGCTACCCCTGATCGGAAACACTCTTCTTTGATAGAATTAATAATCATGGAGATTTCACTGCTATCCACAGAAACAGTCACAGTATGTGGATCTCCCACAGCTTCCATAGGAACACAGGTATCAGGCTGACTCACTGAATAGGAAGAAAGAAGCATCTCAGAAACTTACTGGGTACTAAGTGACCACCCAGAGATCACATCAGAGCTGCAGACAGGTATCAAGTACCCACACACTTAAAGTCACAGACTCCTATCTGTCTGTATTTTCTTCTTCCCAACTTATTTAGAAAGTAAGATAAAGAACACATTAAGGTTGCTCTTATTTGTATATTTAACCATTTTATCCCAACACAGAAATGGCTACCCATATCCTTGTTTTCTAAGGATGAAGACAGCACATGTCTACAGAGAAAGAACAGAAGCATCTGAATTGGAGTTAATCTCTTGGTCATCTTTCTTTAACTGAAACTCAAAATTAAATTTTGGTCCTAGAAGCTGCTCAGGGCGTGGGTCAGGGACGCACCTGGAGCTACACTTTCAGGAGTGGAGACAGCCGGAGCAGAGGATGGTGCTGGCAGCGCAGGCATCATGACAATGGTAGCCTGTGATACAGACTCTACAGGGGGTGGCACAAGTTTAACTGGAGGCTCACTGGCAACAGTAGTGAAGGAAGCAAGAGGTGTGGTGAACTGTGTAGGACCAGCTTCTAAAAGCCGGGAAAGAGTGGGAGCACCTAACAGAAAAAGAGGTACACATAATGAGCTAAGAAGAAAGCATATGAACAAGAGGTAACAGTCACTTTAAGACTCAACCAAGAAAATATTTTATAGTCTCAAAAGATGAAAGCAACTCTAGTGTTGAATAAGCTCATCATCTATGACCTTACTTTCTCTAGCCTTACGTAAGATCTTCCTCCAATTTACAAATAAATCAAAGCACTACAACACAAAATGTAAGAAAAATAGGTGGTAACTTTTCCTCAGTTACCATGAAAATAAAACGTAACAAAACAAAAACCTGGTATGACTAAATCTGTCACTTCCTGTAAGGTTCAGCATGCTATGAACCACCCAAGTTCAAAACCATTCAAACACCAGTACCCAATGTTTACCTATTTTGTAAAGCCTTTTTCTCTTCACATTTTTTTACTTTATTTAATTTTCATCATATCCTGCTAAACTATACACATTACAATTAGTAAAATAGAAAAATGAGTCTTTAAAATTAAGTCAGCTACCCAGGGTCCTAAAAGCAATGTTAGAAAAGCCTAAGATTCAAGTCCAGATCTCTGGTTCCAAATTTCTTTCCTTTTCTACAATCTCAGGTATCTCTAGTACCTTTCCACAATTTTGCGAGCCAAAAGAAGGTTCTTTACAAACTTCATTGTTACTCTGATCAATATCTATGCCGTGGTCAATCACTCTGTCTATCTATCTATCTATCTATCTATCTTTTTGGTTTTTTGAGACAAGATCTTCTTGTTTTGTAGCCCAGGCTGGCCTCAAATTCAAGGTGATCCTCGCATCTTGGCCTCCCAAGTGCTGGAATCACAGGAATGTGCCACCATGCCCAGCTCAAACTGCCTCTTACTTTTCTGGATTTTTATTTTTTATTTATTTATTTATTTTTTGTGGCACCGGGGATCAAACTCACAACCTCGCACCTGCCAGACAGGCACTTAAGCCACTGAGTCAAACTCCTAGCCCTAGTTTTTCGAGGCAGGGTTGTACTATGTAGCTCAGGCCAGACTTGCACTCGTGTTGTAGCCCAAGGCAGCCTCCAACTCACAATGTTCCTCCTACCTCAGCCTCCCAAGTGCTGGGATTAAAGGCGTGCGCCACTGCACCTGGCTTATCTGGATTTTTAAAAAGTATATTCTTTTATCACTGTATAACAATATATTCTTTGACCAACATTTCTCCCTTTCCCCTAGCTTTCCAAGCCTATGGCAATCACCATTTTGTTCTGTCCTTCCATACTATTTGCCAAACTATCAATATTTTAAAGATGGAATAGATTAGTAATCTCAAGCACTATGGTGCTTAACAGGTAGAGGAGCTGCAAAACAAAGTTAGAAAATGTAGCTGGGCATTAAATCTAGGACTAACAACTGTTTAATAACACACACTGAAATCTGGTTTATTATCTCTGAAGTACATAAAAGGAAGAGTAATGACTTACCTGAAGCAGCAGGGGAGGCTGCAACAGTATTGGGTGTTTGCTGTATCTCCCCACCATGAATCATGGGAAGGACCCCGCCTACCTCCAGAAGGACACCCGTACTGTTCAAGTGGCCCGAAGCCACAGCCATTTCACTCTCATTGACCTACCAGGAAGAATACAGGAGAAGGCTACACACAAGCTTTCCTTTACTATGACTTCCCAAAAAAGCTGCAGCAGCCAACCAAACTTCTTGAAAACTAAAACTTAACTATCCACAAAGAATAACCCAAGACTCATGGGAAATTCTAAACTATAATGTTCAGAACTTATTTCACAAGAGTTCTCTGGGGAAGAAAATGAAAATAATTGTGGTTCTGATTATTCAGGATCAAGGAAGGATACTATCAACTTACTGTATTATTTTGACTGTTCTTGTTATTCTTTTATTAACGTTTAACTAGGACATTTCTTCCTCTTTTGAACTTTTTTTTTTCCATGTCATATTTTAGGTCCCAGGCACTCCCTTCCAAGTACTAAATCACCACAGCTCTCAAACACCCACAGAAGTCTCCATACCAGTCTGGGGCTGGTAGGCAGGAGGCTGCCTTTCTTCAAGAGCTCTGACAGCAGAGGGGAGGGGGGTGGAGTTGCTTTCTGTCCAAGCATCTTTTTCTGGGGTGAATCATCTGTTACTGGGGTCATGGGGGCTTCTAAGGGTGCAGAGCCTGGAGGAAGGGTGTCAGGAATCCCAGGAAACGAGGTGACTGGGGTATTCGGCAAAGTCCCAGGGGTTACCTAAGAGACAACAGAGAACCTTTATCTGACTTCTCAAACTATGGAAGGTTCCCTCCTAATCTGGTTGGGTTAGTGTGTCTATTATTTTATTAGTTCTGAGTGGAAATGCCCAGAAACCCTCTACCCCTATTCTTAGCTATACTTCTCTACAATATCTTCTCTTCCACCCACAATGACCCAACCATTCCTCCAACCTGCCATTTATAAACTCCTTATCCCCTACCAATATTATAAGGAAATGATTCCTTATTTCAGCAAGAAATATACTAGTATACTTAGCAAACAATTCCTGAACATAGTCATTTACCTATCTCTCAAAAGAGCTTTCAAGTACACCCTTAACTTAGATTGCGGTACATGGTAAATTAAGTCTTTAGCATGTAGACCAAGGAAAGAAGTTTTCTCTAGGTCAAAAGTAGTTTCCTCATCACTCAGCTCTCTGCCGGGTTACTGCACTTCACTGGTCAAATAAAATGGATGGAAATATACTCACCCCAGAGGCAGCCTCTTCCATAGTGGTTGGAGTCAGGTCCCCAAGGGGATATTCACCTCCTGGAGAGGCAGAATCTATTGGAGAACGAACCATCACAGTGGGCAGCCTCCGAGGGGGTGTTTTTACTGCCTGACGAGCTAGAACATAAAAGAGAACAAAGCTTAAATCTTCCAAGATTAAATAAATGAAACTAGATACAGTACTACTCTACTATTACATAATAAAGGACAAATAAGAATGCTGCATTACTAAATTTGCATTAGAAAGCTTTAACACTCCTGGAGGTAATTTTTAAATTTTTCCTAAAAGCAACTGTCACACTAAGTAAACTCTATCCCAAAAGTCCTTGGAGCAGAAAAAGTTTATATACTCTTAATAGATTCTTGGGCAACTCCTTAAGATTTTGCTTTTAAAACAATCTCATTTCCAATGTTTAAGTTGTTCCCCTTATCCAATAACTAAGCTATTTTCAATCTTTTCACAGCCTTTGACTTCTAAAACCTTAATTAGGATGTCTTATTATCAAGTTGTTGTGTCCTAAAAGTAAATTAGAGGTCTAGGGAAATCTAAGCAGAGATCATTTTTTGAGTTTCTTCATGGACATTAAGGAGTGTTTTTACTCTGGTAGAAGAATAGATCATAAGAGTCTTTTTTTATGAGGGTGGGGGACTGAACCCAGGATTCTCAGGAATGCCAGGCAAGTGTTCTACCAGGGAACTACATCCTCAGCCCCCAAAGTTATATTTCATGAGGCTTCTGTGCAGATGTACATACAAATCTGTATCCCTTTTTTTCTTGTTAATTTGTCTACTGTCAATTTGCTCTAGAGACTTAATTATTGAAACTTCCGTTTTAACTCCCCTACAGTTCTGACAAGTCAGCAAGCAACCAAAACATTCTTCCTGCTTCAGAGGCAGCAACTAGGAAATCATGGACATGCCAAAATCAGTAAGGAGGTACATGGAAAGGATAGAAAGAATCTGAAACACACTGGTAGAATGGAAATGCCTCTTAATAAAGGTCTGCTTGTTCACACCATATGGAAGCCCTATTTTGAAGGACCCACCAAAACATCACCTCCTCAAATGACACTTTAGCTGTGGGACTAAAGTGACCTATTCTCAAGATTAAGAGAGATTCAGTTAAGTATGGAATACAAGAATAGCCTACCAGCACTCGGGAGGCTGAGGTAGGAGGAGCGCTGTGAATTCCAGGCTGGCTTGGGCTACAACGTGAGCACAAGGCCAGCCTGAGCTACATAGTGCGACCCTGCCTCAAAAACTAGGGCTGGGAGTTTGGCTCAGCAACTTAAGCGCCTGTCTGGCATGCACGAGGTTGTGAGTTCAATCCCTGGTGCCACAAAAAAAAAAAAAAAGAAAGAAAGATTAGCCTAAATTCAATCCCTAACACCATAAAAAAGGAGCCAATGTTAAAAAGTAAAAACAAACACACAAACCAAGGAGAGAAGATGACAAGAGAAAAGCTTGCTAGTGAATTATGTGACAAGAGTCTTCAACTGTCTTAGCATGCAGTTCTATAAAGTCAGCTGCTCAATACAGGCATTTAGTTCACCTTACCTTGGTATGCAGCATCTGTAGCCTTCCTCTTTACTTCAGCCTCCTCTTCCTCCAATTTCTTTTTCCTAAAGAGGGAATTAAAGCTTAGATGCTAGTTAGCTCTAGCTCCTCCCCATAATTCATGGTGTTCTCATAAACATTTTTTTTTTTAAACCAAATCAGCCTATTTTGGGAGAAAGGCCCAAACAAGAATTCTAATTAGTAAAACAGCCAGCTGGTATATATTAACTTCAGGGAAAAGAGAGGCACTTTTAAATTAGAACTATTATGTTCTCATAATGAAATGCTCTAACACATCCCCCTTTAGGCCTCACTGTCCCCTCCCGGCCACCAGACCACTCTGCAGGTTTGCCTTCCAAAAATCTGTCTCAAATCTAAAGGGATGGGAGGCAGAAGAAATAAGCTAGATTATTTGTGGGGGGAAGAAGTAAAAAGAAAGGAGCACAGACGGAAGAATAATATAACCCACATTGCAATGTCATTGCAAAGCTCATCCAGTCTACTGTCCATGTGTCCAGCTTGAATTAGTTCTGCATCTCTTTTCAATCGTCTGTAGAAAAAACAAGTATATAGAATGGGCTTATTTTTCATGTCTTTTGAGATGAGATCTCACTGCATTGTACGGAATGGTCCCAAGTCATGAAATTAACTGATTCTCCTGCCTCAAATCTCCTGAAGTAGCTGAGATTAGAGGATCACATGACTGTAACCCCAGCAGTTAGGAGGCTGAGGCAGGAGGATGAGGAATTTGAGAACGGTCTGGGGTACACAGTAAATTCAAGGCCAACCTGGACGACACAGTAAGACAGTACCAGCATTCAGACCCCAGGTTTTTCCCAACTATTTTACATGCTGCTTGATAAGTACCTGTATCTCTCCTGGGTTTCCTTTATCACTTTCTTTAGTTCCTCAACTCTCTCAGCAGTCAGTTTCCGAACAATAACATCTTCAACAGTTTCCACCACTTCTCCTTTTTCACCTCGTTTCCGTCTGTAAAAAACAAAACAAAACAACTCAATCATATTTGAATACGAGAACATTTGTTCCCACTCCCACTTATTTTCTTGAGTCCTCTTGGCCACTTAATTCATAAATTAATTCCCCTATACATTAAGTCCCCAACTTATGAGCATTCAAGTTGCAAACTTTCACAAATACAAATGGGCCTCACATTCATAGATGCAGAAAAATCTCAGAAGTAGCTGGACATTGTCACAATTGCGCTACTGTGTGTATACTGTACAGTGTGATAGTGTACAGTACTACCTTGCTCCATCAGAGCCTAGGATGTTCAGAAGCAAGAGAAAACGCAATGGTGATGTGGAGGGAACTGCTAGGAAGCACAATGCAATAACCATGGAAACAAAAGTGAAAATATTTGAGACTAGACTGAAGCAAAAAGATGGTAGACCCTGCTCATTCTTATAACGTAAATTGTTCAATCACTGGCACAATTCTAAAGAACAAGGATAGTGACCAGGGATATAGCTCAGTAGCATAGCGCCTGCCTGGCAAGCGTGAGACCATGAGTTCAACCGCCCACACAAAAAGAAAAAAAAGAACAAGGACAGTATCATGGAACATGCTGAGTTTATAATTTACATTGTGTATTTGTGTCAAACGTGTGTAAGACTCACTTTGTTAGACTTATGAATGAGTGCGACTTACAAACATTCTCCCACATAATGGAACTTGTTTGTAAGTCAGGAACTTACTCTTACTTTTTACTTTCTTGTGGGGCGGGAGGTGGTGGTGGTGGTGTAGTGAGTGATGAGGGGATTAAACCCAGGGCCTCATACATGCTAAGCAAATGCTACCACTGAGCCACATCCCCAGTTCAATACTTTTACCACCAAGTAATTATGAATAAAAGATGTCCAGAGTAAAGAACTTCCCACTAAAATGATCTGACTGAAGTACCTGGCTTTATACTCACTTTGGAGTCTCAGTGGTCTCCAAGAGCTCTGAGTACTGAGAAGCACAGTGCTATAGAAAAATAAAAAATGAAAATGTGATGAGCAGAAGGGGGAAAGGTAGGGGAAAAAAAATGGAAACAAAGCTTGTGTAAATAAAGAGAAGAGGGGTTGAAAATAGGGGAGGGGATTGGAAAAAAAAGAACCAAGATACATTACATACAGGTATAAATTCCCTATAAATGCGATTATTATGCATATCAAAAATGTACCAACACATTTAACTAAAAAAAAAAAAACAAATGTGATGAGGAAACCTAGAAAGTAACATTTTCGAAGTTTTAACAGATTACAGAAGAGAGCTATTTTCAAGATGTATGGGATTTCTAGAAAGGCAAATTACTTTGCAATCAAATCGGTTCAAAATAATACCAGGATTCTGAAATCTTTTGGCTTAGTCTGTGTGTTTCAGAAATGTTGACTTAATTACTGTACCAATATTTACAACTACTATCTATGAGTAATTACTACATCATGGCACTGTGCTAAATGTTTTACATATCCTGACAAGCTTAATTGTTACCATAACTGACTTGGAAGCTGACTAGGGGATTAGTAAAGCACACGTGTGTCTGCATATGTCATGTGATGGAGATGTCACTTTGGAATCTGATCTCTGGCCTCTTCCTCTCTGGTGCTGTCCTCAGTTCTGCTTCTCTGACAAAATAAAGTGAGTTTTTTTCCACCATGGCTTTCTGCCATGTTCCTGCCTTGTAGCCATGGACTGAACCCTCTGAAACCTCTCCTTCTTTAAACTGTGGATGTTGAATATTTCTCCCAACAATAGGAAATTTGACTCATACCTCAAGTAACTTTACAACCATCCTGAAGCAACTTTTACCTCCATTTTATAAATGAGAAAACTGAGGCTTGTGGTCCAAAATTTTTATGTGGAATCATACAAAACTCAGATCTGTGTAACTACTGAGCATGGGCTCCTAATTATTATACTATACTGAGTTTAAAATATCGAGCATGCATACACAGATTAGTGAACAGTGGGAAAAAAAGAAAAAAGCATTTTCAACTGTTCTCCTGCTTCACGGTATAAAAGTCTTATAATTACTACGCAGAACCTGATAAAGAACCTACTTCACATGCCACTAATTATGAAAGAGTTTTCACTTGGTAACTTACTTTTTGAGAGAACCAGTCTGGAGGGCGGCCAGGTTCTGCAAATGGCTTGATTGCTCTGCTAACTGATACCCTACAAAATGAGGAAAGCCTTATTACACACCAAATACAGTAAAACCAAAGAAGTATGATAAAAGTTCCAAGTTCAAACTTCAGAATGAAAAACTGACACTGGCAAAAATCCTGGCGTATCACTGATGTATGTTTATGTTTGTTTTGCTTTTTGAGATAGGATGTCACTATGTAGCTCAAACTGGCCTTCAATTCACTATGTAGTCTAGGCTGGCCTCAAATTTGTAGTGAGCCTCCTGCCTCAGTCACCCAAGCCCTAGGATTACAGGTGTGTACCACCACACCCGACATTGGAATAGCTTTTCTTTATTTACCTTTTATTGAGACAGGGTCTTGCTAATTTGTTAAACTGCCCAGATTGGGCTCAAACTTGTAGTGATCCTCCTACCTCAGCCTCCAGATTGCTAGGATTATAGGCATGTACCACGGTGCCCAACTTAAATTTGGTTCTTTTAAAAAAGTTCTGTGTTGGACCAGACATGCTAGCACATGCCTATAATTAGAGCACTCAGGAGGTTGGGACAGGAAGATCACTGGAAATTCAAGACCAGCCTAGACTATACAGTGAGTTCAAGGTCAGCCTAAACTATATAGCAAGATCCTGTAACGAAAAAAAACCCAAAAAACAAAAAAGTTCTGCCGTGACCTAGAGATGTAGCTCAGTTTTAGTGTTGTCGTTTTGTTGTTTTGTTTTGCGGCACCGGGGATTGAACTCACAACTTTGCGCCTGCCAGACAGGCGCTTAAGCCACTGAGCCCAACTCCCAGCCCTAGTTTTTTGAGGCAGGGCTGCACTATGTAGCTCAGGCCAGCCTTGCACTTGCGTTGTAGCCCAAGCAGGTCTCTAACTCACAATGCTCCTCCTACCTCAGCCTCCCAAGTGCTGGAATTAAAGGCATGCGCCACCACACTCGGCTGTAGCTCAGTTTTAGAATGCTTGAGTAGAACACAGGTGGCACTGTGTTAAATCCCTAGTACTGCAAAAAAGAAAAAGTTGTAGTATTGATACAAAAAAAAAAAAAAAAACTGGTAAAAATGAAAATAAGTGGGCTCAAGGAAGAGTATAAAAGGATTTCAACTATGTCTCTATTATATTATTATATGGACAGCTATCAGAAAAAGTTTGACCCATACTTCACATTTTATGCACAAAATTCCAAATGGTTCAAAAGATTAAAAATATCTTTAAAGTCAACCATGCAAGTATTGGAAGAAAGCACAAATACTATACAATCTCATACTGGAGAAATTTCTAATTATGTCACAAAATCCATAAAAGAAAAATATTAATACACTAATTTAAAAAGTTTCACTGTAAAAAAATAGCAGCAATATACTAGCATAGTTAAATTAGCATATTACTTAAAAAAGGAAAAATGTACCTCACTGATTAGGCAAATACCTTAACATATATGGGATCCTCTCCATCTCAATTTAAAGACAAAGACTAATGATAAAATAGAGAACTACAAAGTTTTTGCAGAAGCCGGGTGTGGTGGCACACTCCTGTAATCCCAGCACTAGGGAGGCTGAGGCAGGAGGATCATTGCAAATTTGAAACCACCCTGGGCTACAAAGTGAGCCCAGGACCAGCCTCAATTGTATAGTAAGACCATCTCAAAAAGACAGACAAACTTTTCAGAAAAGGAAATATAAGCAGCTCTTTAACATTTGAAGATATTCCACTTTGCTCACAAAATAAATGCAAATTAATGACGAACTGTTCTTTCTCACATATTATATTATTGTCAAAAACCAAAACATCCGTAAAATAGGACGTAAAAAAACAGGTACCAGCCAGGGACGGTGGCGTATGCCTGTAATCTCAGCATTCAGGAGGCTGAGGCAGGAGGATCACTGTGAGTTTGAGGCCAGCCTGGGCTACATAAGCGAGTTCAAGGCCATCCTGAACTACATAGTGAGACCCTGCCACAGAACAGGATACTGGAAAATGGAGGAATGGTAAGGAGCAAAGAAACAGCCCTCTGAGATTTGCTATCCAGACACTGGAATGTAGCAACATGAGGAAGAGGAGGGAAGTGGGTTCCCTGGACCCAGGAAGGATATGAAGCCAGAATTGAAGCACACAAGAAGAGTGAAGAGAGAAACTTTAACAAAGGAGGTAGCATGCAGCACCTGCTTCCTGAGCCAGGATCCACTGCATGGTAGGAGCAGTTCAAACCTCAGGACACAAGGCGACTGCTGGCAGCCTCAGAGGTCTTCATGGAAAGATGCAGCAGTGGAAAGGAATAGTGCACTGGCTGGTGGGATCATATATCCCACCAGCAGAGGGTGAATGGTTGGGAATTATCTTGGAGGAGGGTCAACTGAGCTCAGAACTCAGAACTGCTGGGTCCACCTAGTGACTCCCAGCTGAGTGCAAGCCTGCAGAAGGTGCACTGACTGCTGCAGGCTGAACAGGTCTGGTCCCATCCTCATGGCCAAAAACCAGTCTGATTTTCAGGGGAAATAAAGGTGCAGCTCACTGAGATTATCTACTGCTCCACCATAAAGCTACTGCTGGCTTGCTGGAATAAATCAACACAGATGTGGACTCTGTTTCCAAATGTTATCTACCAGTGACAGCTGAGACAAACCTTGAAGGGGTCATTTTTTTTTTTCTCTTGTTTTTCTCCTCCCCCTTCATTGTTTGACCTTGTTTTTATGAGTGTGAACATGGTTTCTGGGATTTTTTGTGGTTGTCATTCTGTTTTTCCTTTCAATTCTTTTTCTCTCTTTCCTTCCCGTCTTCTGCACCAATTTCCCAAAGTTTGCATGATCTTCCTTTTCCCTCCAGCTTTTTTCGTTTTTTTTTTCAGCAGTACCGGGGCTTGAACTCACAACCTTGCGCCTACCTGGCAGACGCTTAAGCCACTGAGCCAAACTCCCAGCCCAATTTTTTCGAGGCAGGGTCGCACAATGTAGTTCAGGCCAGCCTCGCTCACATGAGTTTAAGCCGGCCTCAAACTCACAACACTCCACCTACCTCAGCCTCCTGAGTGCTGGGATTAAAGGCGTGCAACACCACGCCCGGCTCCAGCTTTGCTTCTCTTTTTTTTTTTTTTCATTTCCCTAATCCCTTTTAAATTTTCTCCCCTGAGGCTAAAGTTACCACAATGAGAGCTTATTTACTGCATGCGACTTTCTGGTTTTAGATTTTATTTTATTTATTTATTTTTTTTTTTTGCGGCACCGGGGATTGAACTCACAGCCTTTGCGCCTGCCAGGGCAGGCGCTTATTAAGCCACTGAGCCAAACTCCCGGCCCTGGTTTTTTGAGGCAGGGTCACACTATGTAGCTCAGGCCGGCCTTGCACTCGCGTTGTAGCCCAAGCCGGCCTCGAACTCACAACGCTCCGCCTACCTCAGCCTCCCGAGTGCTGGGATTAAAGGCGTGCGCCACCACGCCTGGCTTAGATTTTATTATATAATTAATTCTAGTTAATAAGTTTAAAGGTGGCAAATTAATGGTTACCTCAGCTCATCATTTTATAAGCTGTGTTTGATGCTACTGTTATTGCTGATTGTAGCACTTTAGCCAAAGTGACATAACTGCTCTAACAAGCTGTTCCCTGTGGTATACCAAGACTGAGATTGCCTAAGGGTCATAGGAAACACTGTGGGGCAGTGCCAAAGAATCAGCAACTGATAGAAATAGGCAGCAACCTCTCACCTCCAATAAACTGAAAAGGTAGATATGCAACAGATTCAAAACCCCCAAACCAGCTACACCTGGAAGACACTTCTGCAAAGCAGTCATTTTCTAACCGTTCCAAATACTAGCATTAAAGCTACTCACTATAGGCAATTTACAAGCATCAACCCAGGAATTAAACAAAAAAAAAAAAGAGAAGACACTTAAACAAGATGCAGGGGATGACAATGCACAATGTATGTATGTGCCATTGTTGCCCCGACTGACCTGTTTCGAAATTTTTAGTTTTTTGTTGTTGCTTTGGGTTTTTTTTTTTTTTTTTCTGTCTTCTTTTTCTACTTGAAATAAAATGGATTTTGGGGGAAAAAAAAACAAAATGCAACCCTAGACATTCAGTTTACCAAAGGCAAACCCAGGGGGCAATGAGGTGGGATAATCCAAAAGCCACCAACCTGGCCTCTCTGAAGTGGTAACAACAAAGTAAATGAATGAGGTGCTAGAAAAAAAAAAAAAAAATCACATCAGAAATAATTTATCAGGTAACTATAGAAATGGTGACAATGAAAAACATGCTTACGAACGCCAGAGCAAATACACATAAAAAATAGAGGAGCTTAGGAAAATGATGGAAACCATGAATGCCCAACACAGGAAACAAATGGAATCCATAAAACAGATTCAAACAGATATCCAGGAGACTAAATATTCCATTGACAGTATTCACAGCAGAATAAACCAGTGTGATGACAGAATCTCAGACACAGAAGACAGGATTGTGTTTAGCAATCATGAAAGCAAAGATTTCTTAAAGATAGTAAGGGACCATAAGAAATCAGTCCAGCAGCTGCTAGATGAAGTAAATAACATAAAAATGATTGTAGTCAATAAAAAAGCAAGAGATAGCACAAATGATTAAATAAAATAATAATAATAATTAAAAAAATTCTGTTCACAGAAGTCATGGCAAAAAGCTTTCCTAGCAGGGAAAAAGAATTTGACATACAGGTAAGTAAGGCATATAAAAACTCCAATTAGCCATGATTTAAAAAAAATCTACAGCAAGGCATATCACAGTTCAGATCTCAGAAATTCAACACATGAACAGAATACTAAAAACTGTCAGAGAAAAGAAAATCACCTATAAAAGAACACTGTTAAAAAGTCAGAATCATAGCTGACTTCTCAACACAAACCCTCGTAACAAGGAGAGCTTGGAGTGAAGTATTTCAAGCCATAAAAGAAAACCTTCAACCCAGATTGATGCAGCCCACAAAACTATCTTTAAAAATTAATGAAGAAATAAAGTATTTCCATGACAAAGAACACCTGAGGAAATTCATGAACACCAAACCAGCATGCCAAAATGTTCTGAAGCACATTTTAGAAAAAGATAATAAGGACTATGATTCCATCAATCCCAACAGAATGAATCTACCAGGCAAGAGAAACAATTAAACAAAAGGGGGGAAAAAAAAAGAAAGAAAAGGGAGCCAACAACAGGAAAATAACATGTCAAGGATAAGTCAATACATACCAGCTATAACATCAATGTTATTGGTTTCAATGCACCAATCAAAAGAAACAGACTGGCAGAATGGCTCATGAAGCAAGATGCAACAATATGCTGCATACGAGAAACACATTTAATTCAAAAAGAAATTCATGGGCTGGGGGTATAGCTCAGTGGCACACCTGCCTGGCAAGCACGAGGTCCTGAGTTCGATTCCCAGTGGGGAAAAAAAAATTCACAGACTGAAAGTCAAAATAGAAAACAATATCCCATGCAACAGGAATCCAGAAAAAAGCAGGGGTACCTATTCTATTTGCAGAAAAAGTGGATTTCAAGCCAAGACTGATTAAAAGAGACAAAAAGGTGGCTACATCCTTATAAAGGGAACAATCTAAGAGGAAGAGACAACAATCATAAAAAACAAATACTGGCAGTGTGAACTGAAAATCTGAGTAGAGCAACTTGAAATATTTACCAAATCTTACAGACTTAAATAATCTTTGACCCACCAATTCTATATCCAGTTTATCTTGTAATTTATATATAACCATGTAAGTAATGTCCATCAACAGGGTATACAGCAAATGTATGAAGTTTTGTTAAACTATGTTTACACTACTTCATGGTATATTCATAAAGCAGACTATCATGCAGCTGATAAAAAAAGGGAAAAATGAGACAAATGCTCATATATAGATATCTAACAACCACTAAGATTTAGAACTAAATGAGAAAAGAAATAGTAGCAGTAGAAACAAGATAAAGAATGAGTTTGGAGGCCAGGCATGGTGGCACACACCTGTTAGCACTTGGGAGACTGAGGCAGGAGGATTGCTGTGAGTTCGAGGACAGCCTGGGCTGCATAATCAAGTTCAGTAATCTCAGCACTTGGGAGACTGAGGCAGGAGGATTGCTGTGAGTTCGAGGACAGCCTGGGCTGCATAATCAAGTTCAAGGCCAGCCTGTACTAAGCAGTGAGAACCTATCTCAAAAAAAACCAAAAAGGGAGAAAAAGAATGACATTTAGGGGTAGGGATGTCAAAGCCTGGGACTCATCCCTAGCATCACACACAAAACAAAAACAAAGAAGGAAAAAAAAATACTATGCTTAACATATGATCATTTTTGTCTAAAAAAGCCAGGAGTGGTAGCACATTCTTATAATCCTAGCACTCAGGAGATTGAGGCTGGAGGACCACCATGAGTTCAAGACCTGCCTAGGTCAGTAAGTTCAAGGCCTGCCTGAACTACATAGTGAAACTCTGTCCCATAAATAAACAAAAGCAGGGCATGCTGGCACACTCAGGTAACCCCAGGGTACTGGCTGATCCTGTGTCCCCCACCACCACCAAGGACTTATAATTTGGACAGGGCTGAGTCTGGCATTCATAATTGGTTTGTTGTCTAGCGCTGGGATTGGTGGTATGAGTGCTGCACCTACCTAGGGTGGAGCCGACATACACGGTAAGGACGAGAGGGACATACAGGGTAAGGATGTGCTCTCTTCTTGCTTTTGCTCTGTCCCCGGGCACACCTTGCTGTTTGGTGGCTGCCATGAATGGCTGCCCTGCCCTGCCACGCTGCCTTGGAGCCAACTAAGCAAGGACGGAAACTCCCGAGATTTGTAAGAAATAAACCTTTCCTTTCCTAATTTTGGGTGTCAAGGATTTTCTCAGCAACGAGTGAAAAGTAACTAAGACACCCAGCACACAAAGGATGTTGAGACTGAGGGTCACTGCCAGTTAAAGGCAAACCTGGGCTCCTTAAGAGTTCAAGCCCAGCCTAAACTACACAGCAAGACCCTGTCTCAATCAACCAATGAAGTTGTCTAGGATAGGGAATATAGATCACAGCAGAGTTGTAACTGGTATGTATGTGAGGGCCCTGGGTTTGAGCCATAGCCCCCTCCCAAGAAAATGGTAGGTGGGATGAGGGAACTAAAGAAAACATACAAAAATAATGCTGTCAAGACACACAAGAAACTAACACTGGAAGAAAGAGACAATAGAAGTTTGTCAATTTGAATTTTGAAACTCATAAATTAGTACCTACTCAGATAAATATTCTGTATTTTACTTAAGCATTCTTGTACTATCTCACACTACTTTTCCAATAAAATGTGAGGAAATGTACACACTGGGTTCTACTTCAAACTAGTTTACTTGTTTTTGTTTTATAGTAAAGGTGAGTGAACACAGGGACTTACATATGTCAGGCAAGCACTTTATCACTCAGTTACATTCCCAGCCCTTTTAGTGCATATCTGAGTTTAAATTATATTTCACCTTCAGATTTATGTAGTGAGTGTGATTCATTTTGTTTGGAAATTTACTATTTGATTTAGCTCAAGCCCAGCTGCTACCCACAACATCCTAGTGCCCCATTATCATGGATAATACTGGTTCTACCAAATTTGCAAGCAGGTTTACAATGTTAACATTTTGGGGTCTGTAACCTAAGAAGTCTTCCAATTCCACCCACTCATAACCCTAAGAAAAGAACGCAGAGGGCTGGAGGTGTAGTTCAGTGGTAGAGCACTTGCCTAGCATGCACAAGGTTATGAGTTCAATTCCCAGTACCACAAAAAGAATTCAGAAAGACTTGCATTCCTCCAGGAAGGGGAATTACATCTATTTTTAAAAATAACTTTTGAGGGGGTGGAGCTGGAGATATACTTCAGCAGCACAAGTGCTTGCCTAGTGAGCGCAAGGTCCTGAGTTCAATTCCCATTACCAAAAACAAAACAACTTTTTTTGGCGGACAGCAGTCTTGCTATGTAGTTCAGGTTGGCCTTGAACTCACTATGTCACCCAGGCTGACCTGTCACCCAGGCTGACCTCAAACTTGAGATGATCCTTGTGCCTCAGCTTCCTGAGTGCTGGGATTACAGGCATGCACCATCACACTTGTCTTAAAATACTAACTAAATTTTCATCAGCAATTTCCAGCCCATTTAAGAACAGATTGGGGGGCCAGGGATATAACTCAATAGCATAAGCACCTGCCTGGCAAGTATAAGGTCCTGAGTTCGATTGCCAGTGCCAAAAAAAAAAAAAAAAACCACCACAGATTAGGTTATGGCAAGGTATAGCAGTATATGCCTGTAATCCCAATACCCTGGGAGACTGAAGCAGGAGAATGACAAGTCAGCTGCCCAGCTCAGGCAATTTAGCAACTTGGCAAAACCCTGACCCAAAGCACTGGGGATGTAGCTCAGGCCATGTGTTCAATCTCCCAGTACCACAAACAAACAAGATACTAAGTTTAAAAAAAAAAAAAAGGGGGGGGGCCCAGAAAGATTAGAAAAGCAAAAAGCCAGCACTTCTGATGGCAAGTGTTACACTGTTTTGCAAAACAACAGTTATATTACTTATCACTTTTTTGCCAGGATGAAGATTTTCAATCTAGAATTTTCTAAGCAATAAAGGAACTTACTGAACTGTTTTCACCTAAGAAAGATTAAGACAACTCAAATTTGCTTCTAGTTGGACTACTAAATCATCACAGTACTAATTTTATCACAGACTGACACATGATTGCAGTTAACATATGTATCTTTGATAGTGGAAAAACAAACCAGAATTTTTTATTTTTTTAGTATCGGGGATCAAACTCACAATCTCACGCCTGCCAGGCAGGTGTTTATACCACTGAGCCAAACTCTGGGTCCTTAGAAAATCATTTTTAACAAAAAACTTTTGTAATGTCTGGGGTCTATGAAGAAAAATTCTTAAAAATACATACTTCAGCCAAGAGTGGTGATACACACCTATAAGCTGAACACTTGAGAGGCTAAGACGGGAGTTCAAGGCCAGCCTGGGCTACATAATGGTGGTAATGCTGGGGGAATATACATATATAAATAAAAACTTAATTCAATATCTATCAAAGGTGAATGTAAAATAAATTATGGTAGAGCCAACGGAGTAATACTGAATCTTTGGAAAAGCACAAGCTAAAAATCTAATCTACTGGCATAGAAGAGAAAAGACTATGACATTCTTTTGTTGTTATTTGAGACATGGTCTTGTTAGGTAGACTAGCCTGACCTCAAACTTGTGATTCTCTTGTCTCAGTCTCTCAGGTACTGGGATTACAGGAGTACACCACCATGTCCAGCCCATGACATAATAAAACTGAGTGGAACTTGTACATATATATTTGCGTTCTCATTTTTATGCTTAAATTTGTACAAATTATACACAAAAAAATATTTGAAAGGACACAAGTCAAAGTACTAAGACTTGACACCTCTCTAGTATAGCATTGGGATCGCTAGACTCACCAGGGGAACTTTTACTTTACCTATCTGAGGTCCTTCTACTGTTATAATATTTATCTTCTTTTAACTATCTAGTACAATATGATGTTCTGAAGTACATTTACACATAGAAAATAAACTAAACCTAGCCAATTAACATATGGATTATCTCAGTCATCATTTCTATAGTGAACGCATTTAATATCCACTCAGCATATCACATCAGTACAATCTTGTTATTAATTATAGTCACTAAGCTACACAATAGAGCTCTTATTAATACTAATACAAATTTTCTATCAAACGTCTTCCCACTTACAACACCCCTCAAGCACTTGAGCCCCCAATAACCACCATTCTACTAATTCAATGAGGGGCTGGGGATATAGCTCAGTGGCATAGCGTCCGCCTGCAAGTGTGAAGTCATGAGTTCGATTCCCAGTACCCTCCCCCCCACCCCAAATTTTTTTTTTTTCTTGTGGCACCAGGGATCGAACTCATAACCTCATGCCTGCCAGACAGGCACTTAAGCCACTGAGCCAAACTCCTGGCCCTAGTTTTTTCAGATAAGGTCGCACTATGTAGTTCAGGCCGACCTCGCGCTCATGGCTCATGTTGTAGCCCAAAAATCTGGCCTCGAACTCACAACACTCTGCCTACCTCAGCCTCCCAAGTGCTGGGATTAAAGGCATGTGCCACTACGCCCAGCTCTCCTCTCAAAAAAATTAAATGAGGTCAACCTTTTTAGAGTCCACATGAGTGAGCTCATACATTATATATGTGGTTTATTTCACTTAACATCCTCCAGGTCTATCCATGTTGTTACAATGTCAGAATTTCCTTCTTTTTATGGCTTAATAATATTCCACTGTGTGTATATACTACATTTTCTTTACCTATTCAGTGATGGAAGCTGTAATAATTATTTTGATTGTGAATAGTTTTACTGATGTATACATATGCCCAAAATACAATGGCTTACACTCTAAAAGCAATTTATTGCACATCAGTTATAGCATTAAAGAGATGTTAAAAGATCAAGAGGCTGGAGACAGCACATTGTTAAGTTACCTACTTAGTAGGTGCAAAGCTTTGGGTTTAATGCTTAGCATGACCAAAAGAATTTTTTTCTTAAACTACTGAACATCAATAATTCTTTCTGGTGTTAGGGACTGGACTCAGAGCCTCTTTCTCTTGTGGTCTACCACTGAGCTACATCCCCCAGTTTCCTGAACATCAATTCTAATGAAATCCTTGGCAAGAAAAAAATGACACAAAGTGAAAAACTAGAATTATTAAAATAAAACATGATCATACTAGCTTAACCATAGGCCAATCTGAATTCTGGTCAATAAAATCCAATTACATGGGAGAGCTACCAGGTATATGTTATGCATTAGAACCAAAACGCCTCTCAAGTCTCCTGAGTTCAGAGGTGGGGGCTTTGAAAAGCAGCTGGATCATAGGGGCACTATAATAACCATTAGAATAAGCCACTGATAGGTTCATAGTGCTGAAGTGCTATGAGGTGGGCCCACTTGAAGCATGCCTTTGGAGGGCGTCTCTCTTTTGCTCTAGCTCCCACTTTTCTCTGATTCCTGGCTGCCAGGGTTGAGCAGCTCTCCTAAACCCCTCCACCATGCAGTTTCTGTCTTGGAGCCAGCTGACTATCAACTGAAACCACAAGTCAAACCTCAAACTGTGAGTGTCGAGTATATTTTTCTTAGTGACACAAAAGTGACTAGTAACAATCTACATACCTTCTTACCCATCTAAATTGAAAGACTTGAAGTCAATAGTTATGTTTTACTTATACATTTAAAAAAATTAGCCAGGTGTGGTGGCATACACCTATAATCCCAGCCTCTGGGAGGCTCAGGCAGAAGGAACACTTCCAGTTCAAGGTCAACTTGGACTACATAGCAAAACCCTGTTTCAAAAAGATAAACAATAAGTAAAATTAAAATATAATAAAAATTAAGACTTTCACTTTTGTCCCTTTCGTCTTTAATTCCAGAAAAAAATGAGACAAAAATATGCATTATTAAAAAAAGAAAAGAAAAAGGGTGGGACGTGGTGGCTTACTTCTGGTGGCTTACTTCTGTAATCCTAACACTGGGGAGGTTGAGACAGGAAGCTCACTGCAAATTCAAGCCAAATCCTGGGCTACATAGTGACTTCAAGGCCAGCCTGAATGCACAGCAAGCCTCTCCAAAAACAAAACAAAACAAAAAACACAAAAAAAGGAAAAGGATGTGACCTTTAATGCCCTTCATCCTTCCAGGTGCATGAAACAAGGATGTTAACAACTGAAACTAAGCAACCACTGTAGCCTAAAAAATAACCTTCAGAACACAAACTGTGTGCTAAGGAAGGTGGAGCCAAGTTAGAAGAGTGGGACTCCTTAACATTATAAATGATGGACACCCACCTCTAGACTTTCTTAATTTGGGAAAGAAATAAATATAACTTTCTGACACATTTCTTTGTTGCTACTTTTTCTGTTGTGCTTTTCTTTTTTAGTGTTTATGTGTTACTCCAAAAATCAGACTTACCTGGGCACAATGATACCTACCTGTGATCCCAGAACTTGGGAGAATGAGGAAAGTCACCCTGTGCTGCACTGTAAGTTAAGTTCAAGACCAGATTGAACTGCATAATAAAGCCTTATCTCAAAAAACCCAAAAGATTTAAAAAGCAAAATGCCCAGGTGTGGTGCTGCACATTTGTAACACCAGTTACCTGAAGACTGAGATGAGATGGTCACAAATTAAAAGCCAGCATGGGCAACTTAGTAAGACCATGTCTCAGAAAGTAAAATAGAAAGGGCTAGAGTATAGCCGGGCATAGTGCCGCATGTCTGTAATCCCAGCACTCTGGAAGCTGAGGCAGGAGGATCGTTGCAAGATCAAGACCAGCCTGGGCTACAAAATGAGTTCAAGACCAGCTGAACTTCATAGCGAGACATTGTCTCAAAAAGACAAAAGCTGAAGCCAGGCGTGGTGGCACACGCCTTTAATCCCAGCACTTGGGAGGCTGAGGTAGGTGGAGAGTTGTGAGTTCGAGGCTGGCTTGGGCTAGAACGCGAGCACAAGGCCGACCTGAGCTGCACAGTGCAACCCTGCCTCAAAAAACCAGGGCCAGGAGTTTGGCTCAGTGGCTTAAGTGCCTGTCTGGCAGGCATGAGATTGAGAGTTCAATCCCCAGTGTGACAAAAAAAAAAAAAAAAAAAAAAAAAAAAAAAAAAAAAAAAAAGACAAAAGCAAAGAAAGGGCTGGAGAAGTAACTCAAGTGTTCAATGTTCGCTTAGCTCCCACAAGGCCTTGGGTTCAATCCTCAGTACTCCAATAAAAGAAGGGAAGGGAGAAAGTCAAACAATTATTTAACTGTGGTAAAAGTTAAATTCAAAATAGATGATGCAAAAACTGTAAGTCACTTGATAACACAGAAGATGACAACACTTTTGAAATATGCCCATCAGTACATAGTAACTACATGCAACTAGATCTACTACTCTTCACAAAAGGCAGACCTAGCCCAAGTTTCTCTTCTTACATATCTAGCTGCCCAAAAGAACAAACATCTCTCCTGTGGAAATAACATTCTATCGCAGCACTTGGAAACTCCCCTAAGACATATGAGTCTAGTCTAAAACCATTTTTTCTGGAAATAAGAAAGGGCAGCGTATCTGAAAGTCTAGTTTAAAAAAAGGATAAATGAGGTATAACTGTCTGTCTTAAACTCTAAATTTAGGGGAAAGAGTATAGGTACCATAATTCTATCCCACGTAATTGGACTTTATTGACAAGAATTCAGGTTGGCTTATGGTTAAACTAGCATAATCATGATTTGTTTTGGTAATAGTTCTATTTTGTTGTTTTTTGGGGGGCCAGGTCTCACTATGTAGCCCAGGCTGGCCAGGTGCACCATCACGCCCAGCTATTCGGGTAATAATTTTTTTTTTTTTTTTGTGGTACCGGGGATCAAACTCACAACCTTGCACTTGTCAGGCAGGTGCTTAAACCACTGAGCCAAACTCTCGGCCCTACTTTTTTGACACAGGGTTGCCCTATGTAGTTCAGGCCAGCCTTGGGCTCACATTGTAGCCCAAGCCAGTCTCAAACTCACAATGTTCCTCCTACCTCAACCTCCCAAGTGCTGGGATTAAAGGTGTGTGCCACCACACCCGGCTTGTTATTTTTTTAAACTATTAACCAGGTACTATAGATACACTGGATAAATCTAATTCATTGTCTTTTTTGACAGAGAAGGACTAAATAAACACTGAATGGAATCTATACTAACTTGTCAAAGTAATTCAGCTTTAACAAAGTGAAAGTCAAGGCAGATCCACTAGCAAGGCACAGGAGTGCACACCTATGATGCCAGCACTTAGAAAAGCTGAGGATGGAGGATCACCACATGAGAATTCAAAGCCAACCTGAACTACATAGCAAGACCCTGTCTCAAAAAAATAGAAAGAAGAAATCCATTGAATTAAAAGATGGGAACAGTCACTTTTCTTATCAATCTACTTACAACCTTCTGTAGTCCAGGCTCACCTTGAACTCGTAGCAACTCTTCTGCCTCAGTCCTCTAAGTGCTGGGATTATAGGCATGTACCACCATGCTGGTGTTATAAGTATTAAAAATAATCTAGAGATAACAGAGGCTGAGGCAGGAGGATCACCACAAGTTCAAGGCCAGCCTGGGCTACACAATGAGTGCAAGGCCAGCCTACACTACACAGCAAGAGCCTGTCTCAAAAACAAAAACAATAAAAATTAAAAATACTACTTAAAACTCAGTATGATTAATATAACAATCCCCCAAAGTGAAAAAATAACCAGCAATTTCTAAGATCCAAAAAAGAAGGCACCCTAGGTACCTTACCAATTTTGGTCTCCACTTCTCATGACAGAGGACGCTAAACACAGTTTCTCTCGGATGGACCATGGCTCTGTGGGGCCAGTACTCAGCAGCTTGTGTTCTGAAAAACGAATAAGGTTTAGAGACAGTGAATAGTTTTAGGCCCCAAAGCCTAACACAAAATATTCCAGTTACTGGGACAAAGTCAATAAACTACCTTCACTGGTCGTGATACCTATTTTTCTGCATGTGAATTAATGCCCGGGCTTCAAGCCCTGCTTTATTC
This sequence comes from Dasyprocta punctata, assembly GCA_004363535.1. Lineage (NCBI taxonomy): Eukaryota > Metazoa > Chordata > Mammalia > Rodentia > Dasyproctidae > Dasyprocta > Dasyprocta punctata. The sequence goes on along the minus strand of RJWM01005048.1, from coordinate 51,892 downwards.
AAAATTGGGACGGTCAGGTTAAAACGAAGGCGTTATCCGGAAAGGCTCCTTTTAGGAAACGTTATTCCAAATTCAACGCAAGCGTTATTTCCCAAGATTCCGAGCGGCACGCCTCCTACTGCCCCGCCTCCCTTAGCATAAACTTGTTTACGTCCCTCAGCCCCGCCCCCACAAATGTCCGACCTAGAACAGTTTTCATCTGTGAAAAATGACTGAAATGCACAAAACGCAATTTTCTCAGAGGCATAAAAAGCTCATGGACCAAAGGTTCAACTCTGACTGCCTTAAAGACGTTACAAAATGGAGTTAGTCTCTGAAGTGCCGTCCACGCCATATGGTTCACAACCTATCTTCCACTGAACGCCCGTTTCCACAGTGCTTTTTATCTCTTACCCGACAGTGCTCCCAACAAAGACTCGCTGAGCTGCTTCTCTCAAAACCCCTTCTCTCCCTGACACACAAGCGCCTAGACTCACGACGCCGTCGAACGCAAGTATTTGAAAATCCTACAGCTCAGTGTAACCACTCTGCCCACTCCCTTAGAGTATGTCAAACCTGTGGTGCTTAGCCTCAGTTCTACAAAGGCCTTCCATACAAAATCTGTTCAGATACTCACTGCCCGTTCCTGTCGCCATCTTGGCCCCAAAGTCTTCTACGCCAGTGAGAGAATCTTGTGGGGCCGAACTCCGGGAACTCTGGGAAATAGAGTACAGGAATTGGTTCGCGTTGTCCTCTGGGGAATGTAGTTTTTGACCTAAGAGGAAATAAGCAACTTAAAACTAGTTCTCTTGTGAGCTTCTAGAAAGGAGTGCTGCAACGAAGAACAGGAGATGGCAGCAGGAGCTTCAGGATTTCCTTTAGGCTTTTAGAAAATAAATGTCTAGAGTTCAAGAAAAAGAGTTAGGTAGAAAGAAACCCGAGCGAACCAACCCAAACTCGCAGGTTTAGGTATCGCGGACTCATGTTAAGGGTCAAAGGGCAAGCTGAAGCAAACGGTCTTCCAGTTTCCCCGCCCCCTTCCTTACGCTGATTGGTAACTGAAGGGTTCGCTTTCTGATTGGCCGAAGGAACTGAGCGCGTAGTTTAAAACGTGGTATCAGGAACAAAGCTGCACCTCGTGGGCGGAGTTGTACTTTCCCGCAGCCAAGGTCCAGGTTCTTCCCGCGGGGTGTAAACTGGTACCAGAGAAGCTGCGAGTGTCTTGTCTTTGGGTGAGTATGAGGCTGGACTGGTCTAAACCCAGGTAACCAGCTTTTACCTGCGCGGAATGAGACTTTCAGACACGAAGCTTTCTTCATAGTTGTCTTCTCTGTGGGCACTTGGGTGAGGTTAGAGAAATACCCTAGGGATCCTGACACCAACTCCACAACACTGGGTGGATGAGGCACCCTACCTGGAGCGTGACCAGCATTTGATATCTCTTGGCTCCTTTTCGCCTTCAAAAATCGGCCTCAGACTGGGTTAAATTATTAGTCCTCCCCATCTTCCTCTTTGCCAATAATTGTAAGGAACAGAGATACAATTTAGGCAGCGGCCCGGATATCCTAGGCCAAGGGCATTGTTTCTAACCTATAATTTGCAGCTCATTTTGTCCATTAATGTCCTTCTTCCTACTTACTCTTGTCTTCTTTTAGACATAAGCCGCTGCAGCTGTCATGTCTCAAGGGATCCTTTCGCCACCTGCGGGCTTGCTCTCTGATGAGGATGTCGTGGTCTCGCCCATGTTTGAATCCACAGCTGCAGATTTGCGGTCTGTGATGCGCAAAGAGCTGCTGTCAGACTCCTCTGACATCTCCACCTCCCTGGAAGACAAGCAACAGGTAAAAGCTTTGGGGAGTGACTTGAGGGCAGAAGGTGATAGTTCTCCATGCAAGGTATGAGATTAAAGACCAGTAATCCTGGGGATCAATTCAAAATTAAAGGCACAACAAGTACAAAATGTAGACTTGTGTCCCCATAACAATATTGGTATTAATGAAATACCCTCAAGTGCATTCTCTCAGTTAATCTCTGAGAAAAGGATAATTGTATCTCTCTACTATGAAGCTTAATTATTGAATAGTTTGTACAGGGGTGGAGGATGTAGCTCAGTGGTAGAACATGTGCTTAGCATATGTGACACAGAGTTCAAACCCCAGTACCACACACACAAAAGCAATAATTTGCACAGGGTCTGACAAGTTTGTGTAATGAACATTCAGTTTTAATAATGTGAAGCATAGCTTCCTTTCTTTCTGTGCGGCTAGGATTTGTCGTCTACAGTATTATTGACATTTGGGGCCAAATTCTTTGTTGTAGGAACATGTCTTGTGCATCCTAGGATTAGCACAGGCTGGATGTGGTTGTGCATGCCTGTAATCCCAGCACCCAGGGAGGCAGAAAGATTGCAAATTCTACCCTACCCTAGGCAATTTAGTGAGACTCTGTTTCAAAATTAGAATTTTTTTTTTTTTGGAACTGGGAATCGAACTCAGGACCTTGCACTTGCCAAGCAGGTGCTGTGCCACTGAGCTATACCTCCAGTCCTCAAAATTAGAAAATTTTAAAAAGCTATGGATGTAGTTCAATGTGAAGGTCATGGGGAGTGTTTAGCACCATTTCTGACCTTTCCCCATTAGATGTCAACAATATCTTCCCACTTATGACAACTCGGTGTCCTCTGAGGGGAGAAGTGGTCCTGTATTTAGCTGTATACGAAACATTAACATACATTGTCACATTTTTTTCCTCTTTCACAGTTTCTCTGAGGAATTTATAAGAGATTTAGCTGGGTGTAATGGCCTATAATTTCAGCCTTAAGGAGGCTGAGATAGAAAGATTTCAACTTCAAGGCCAACCTAGGCTACATAGTGAATTCAAGTCCAGCCTGAACTGCACAGTAAGACCCTGTCTCAAAAAACAAAAACAACAACAAAAAAAACTAAGAATAAATAATGATTTCTCTTAGGAATTTATAAATTTCCATGAAAGCAGAATACTTGATAATGCCAGGCGTGGTGGCGCACGCCTTTAATCCCGGCACTCAGGAGGCTGAGGTAGGAGGAGCATTGTGAGTTCGAGGCCGGCTTGGGCTACAACGCAAGCGCAAGGCCAGCCTGAGCTACACAGTGCGACCCTGCCTCAAAAAAAAAAAAAAAAAAAAAAAAAGAATACTTGATAACACCCCTCACTATGAGCCTGGCAAAGCTCTAGTTCTTATGACCCACTTTCAGGAGTTCCCAAGCTTCCTGGGCATCTTGAATATGAATCCAACTGAAGTAAAGTTCCTGGGCCATGGTAGGCATTCTCTAAATAGCTGTTGAATGAATGAGGTGAGTGATATTGCTAATCTCACTCTATAGATGCAGAAACTGAAACAAAGAAAATGTGGGAATAGTTTATTCAAGATCTCACAGTTAAACTGGGTGTGGTGGCACATGCCTATGGATTACACTTCTTGGGAAGCTGAGGAAGGAGGAATGCCACAAGTTCAGGGCTACACAGCAAGTTCAAGGCCAGCCTGAATTACACAGCAAGACCCTATCTCAAAAAACCAAAACATCTCAGTTACTAAATGATGACTTAGGACTCATTTAGGTGTGTCTGTCTCTAAGCTGCTTTACTACTGTCCTTAAGTGTCACAGATTGATTTTCATACAAGTCAGTCAGTATGGCAAGCCAGTTTACAGGGTACTGATGAGACAGGGAAGAGTAACAAAGGAATTAAACTCCTGTAGGTTAGAATAATTGTGGAACCACTGAGCATGATGACAGATACCTGTAATCCCAGCATTTGGGAGGCTGAGGCAGGAGGATCACTGCAAGTTCAAGGCCAGGCTGGGCTACATAATGAATTCAAAGAACCAAAGAATAACTCCGCAAAGATACTTGAGGTGGAATTGGGATAGTGTCCACATGATTCTCTAGAGATTGTGCTGTTTGCTCATTTGCTCAGAGGTAACTTCTGTGACAATCTGTGCTGCTTTGCTGCAATTCTGCCATAGGTTCCCTGTGAGAACAGTACGGAGAAGGTGAAAGTGTACCTGAGGGTCAGGCCCTTGTTACCTTCAGAACTGGAACGACATGAGGATCAGGTAAGTGTTTGAGGAGGGAGGATTTAAGGAGAATGATAGAGTATAGAAGAAATTCCCTAGGAATGTTTTCTTCCATGATTACCATATTTTTCCTCTTCCAGGGTTGTGTCTGTATTGAGAATATGGAGACTCTTGTTCTACAAGCACCCAAGGACTCCTTTGCCCTGAAGAGTAATGAACGGGGCATTGGCCAAGCCACCCACAAGTTCACTTTTTCTCAGGTATGGAGGAAATTGTCTGTGAACAAGAGACCAATATGTAGGGACAACTTTATTTCCTCTTCAGAAAGAAGACTTGTATTGACTAGAAGGAATTTCTTTACATATACACATCTATAATTTTGGGGGTCCTTATATACTAGTCAATGTGCAGTACTTTATGGACATTATTTCTCAATAATTCTGTTATTATTATTATCACTATTATTCCTGTTTTTCTGTCAAGGATACTGAGATTCAGTGAATATTATAGAAGCCATTGGGTCAGTCATTGGTAGAGACAGGCCTGAGGGTCTAGATCTATCCTCAAAGCCTGGGCTTGTGATCATTATATTGGCCCCTTGCATGTGCAGCATCAGGTTTAATGCATAGCACTTCTCACATACATGTTGATTTGGATGAAAGATGAACTAGTAGAGTGATTGGGTCCTCAGTTTTAGGAACAGCAGAAAGCAAGGCAGGAAGTAGCTGCTTGCATGACATTAGCACCAGGGATATACTACTGGCTCCATGCAGGAGGCAAGTGAAAGGTGAAATACAGGGCTCAGAGAAACTGGGTCTGTTTCTAGATCTTTGGGCCAGAAGTGGGACAGGCATCCTTCTTCAACCTGACTGTGAAAGAGATGGTAAAGGATGTGCTCAGAGGACAGAACTGGCTCATCTATACATATGGAGTCACCAACTCAGGGAAAACCCATACGATTCAAGGTGAGTAGTAAGGCTTCATGAAATTGCTGATTGGTCTGTAACAGTCTTTACTATTTGATGCTCTGAGTTAAGGGAGAAATGCAGTGTCCTTAACTGTCCATCTCATGTCCCTCCAGGTACCACCAAGGATGGAGGGATCCTACCCCGGTCCCTGGCTCTGATCTTTAATAGTCTCCGAAGCCAGCTTCACCCAACAGCAGATCTGAAGCCCTTGCTCTCCAATGAGGTTATCTGGCTAGACAGCAAGCAGATTCGACAGGAGGAAATGAAGAAGCTATCCCTACTAAATGGAACCCTCCAAGAGGTACATAATGGAATCCATGAAGGCAGAGTGGGGAATATGATTCTAAGGAAGTTTGTGCTTACTTTCTCCCTGTGCCCCTCCAGGAGGAGCTGTCTACCTCCTTGAAGAAGAGTGTCTACATTGAAAGTCGGATGGGTACGAGCACCAGCTTTGACAGTGGCATTGCTGGGTTCTCTTCCACCACGCAGTTTACCAGCAGTAGCCAGTTGGATGGTATGTACAGGACTGGGCTCCATGCCAAGTAGCAGTCAAAACCCACTCCTTGCTCAGAGCAGCTGCCAGGGATACAGACCAGGGCCTGTAACCTGAGGTCCACCCTCCAGGGCTCCTGCAGGCCAACAGCAAGACGGATTGCCCTGGGGTTGATGGAGTATACTTTGACTTTTTCCTCAGAAATGAGTCACCAATGGGCACAGCCAGACACTGCTCCAATAACTGTCCCAGCAGACATGCGCTTCTCCATCTGGATCTCCTTCTTTGAGATCTACAATGAACTGCTCTATGACCTGTTAGAACCACCTAGCCAGCAGCGTAAGAGACAGACTCTACGTCTGTGTGAGGATCAAAATGGCAATCCCTATGTGAAAGGTATGTGAATGTGGAGAAGGGGAGAAATCCTGCAGAGAACCTCTAGAGTGACTAGGAAGGGAGTGTGGTATTACCTACCATCTTGTGCTTTCTTTTTTGGTCCCAGATCTCAATTGGATTCATGTTCAAGATGCCGAGGAAGCTTGGAAACTGCTGAAAGTGGGTCGTAAAAACCAGAGCTTTGCCAGCACCCACCTGAACCAAAACTCTAGCCGTAGGTGAGTTGTGAGGATAAACTCTTCAATCAAACACACATGTATAAATACCATATTATTTCTTTAGTATGAGAAACCAAAAGTAAATTAGGACCAGAACGTATAATAGGTATTGTGAAATAGGAAGAAATTGTTCAAATGGGAAGGAGAACAAGGCGGGGAATAGGAAGGAAGAGAAAAGTTTAAAAAGAGAGAGAGAAAAGGAAAGAATGGAAACAAAGCTTTTGGAAATGGGGAGGGGAGAAGAGGTGGAAGGGAAGGTAAGTGAATGGAAAAAAAAATCAAGTTATATCATGTACACCTAGGTACAAATTCCTATGATGTATGTAATCATTATGTATATCTAAAAATCTGATTGAACAGATTAAAAAAAATTAACAACAAAAAGAAACATTAGTCCTTCAGTTGTTGGTCTTGGAGGTATGTAATGACTTTTCCTTTTTCTTAATTTTTAGCCACAGCATCTTCTCAATCCGGATCCTGCACCTTCAGGGGGAAGGGGATATAGTCCCCAAGATCAGCGAGTAAGTTTTTCTATTTAGAAATCTGACCTTGATCACTTAGTAGTTCTGGGAGCAGAGGGGAGGCCCTCGGAGGAACTGTTCTTCCTTGGCTGCAGAGATTCTCTCCAGAACCCTAAGATGGGCTTGAAGCTCATGTGAGGTCCTTACGTCATATCCTGTCTATTATCCTAGGCTGTCACTCTGTGATTTGGCAGGCTCAGAGCGCTGCAAAGATCAGAAGAGTGGTGAACGGCTGAAGGAAGCAGGAAACATTAACACTTCCCTGCACACCCTGGGCCGATGTATTGCAGCCCTGCGCCAAAACCAGCAGAGCCGGTGAGCTTCCTACTGTAAGCTGTGGGCTGGGATGGCCTGGGGCTCTGCAATTTACTGAGTCTTCCTGGTTACCTCTGGAAATGGTGCTAGGATACCCAAGGGCTTGAGTCGTGCTCACAGATTATCTCTGATTCTTTGCCAGAACAAAGCAGAACCTGGTTCCCTTCCGAGACAGCAAGTTGACTCGAGTGTTCCAAGGCTTCTTCACAGGCCGGGGCCGCTCCTGCATGATTGTCAATGTGAATCCCTGTGCATCAACCTACGATGAAACTCTTCATGTGGCCAAGTTCTCAGCCATTGCCAGCCAGGTGAGCAGCTGCAACTGGAATGGTTGTGCATACTTTGAGCTGGTAGCTTTGCCTTAGAAAGCTATTATAGACTATTCAAGTCAATTAAGCTTTTTTTTTTTTTTACCTCTCTAGCTTGTGCATGCCCCACCTGTGCAACTGGGATTCCCATCCCTGCATTCATTCATCAAAGAACACAGTCTTCAGGCTTCCCCTGGTGTAGAGAAAGGGGGTAAGGCAGATCCAGGCCTGGACGACCAGGTTGAAAATGAAGCCGACATTTCCCTGTACACCAAGGAGGTGAGAATACAAGAAAGCTTTGGGCAATAGCTCAGTGGCTACACGTTTTCCATGCTGCCTTCCAAACAGTCTTGGCCTTTTTGGGGCATGGACATCTTATAACCTGACAAGTGTGTTCTTCCTAGGAGCTCCTGCAGGTGGTGGAAGCCATGAAAACACTGCTTTTGAAAGAAAGACAGGAAAAACTGCAGCTGGAAATGCAGCTCCGGGATGAAATTTGCAATGAGATGGTGGAGCAGATGCAACAGCGGGAGCAGTGGTGCAGGTACTGGCAGAGTAACCCCTTCTGTTCTGTCACCTGGGGACAGGGTAGACGAAGGGACTGGAACGGAGTTGTGTCTCAAGGTCCATTCCTGAAGTTCATGCCTCATAGTCTTTACTTTTCTTCCCCTCTTTGTGAAAGTGAACATTTGGACACCCAAAAGGAGCTACTGGAGGAAATGTATGAAGAAAAACTAAAGATCCTCAAGGAGTCGCTAACAAGTTTTTACCAAGAAGAGATTCAGGTGAGTTGTCCTGAACCAGCCCCAATTAGCTGCTCGGATTTCCATCACTAGATTACCTGAGGTGAACAGATCTTAAAAATGCTAGCAAGAGCAAAGTTTATAACTCACTTGTATCTGTATCTTTTAGTTGTTCAATCTATACTTGATGAATTAAGGGTTTAGTTGGCTAGGAAACAGTGTAAGTGCTAACAAACAGGGTTTGTCAGAAAGGGTTTTGTTCAATTGTTTCGTTTGTGTGTTCCTGCAGTGTTTGTCTGACCCTGGACAGAATTGTGCTGTCTGCTTCTCTCTTAGGAGCGGGACGAGAAGATTGAAGAGCTAGAAGCTCTCTTGCAGGAAGCCAGACAGCAGCCTGTGCCCCAACAACAGTCGGGGTCTGACATGTCCCTACGGCGATCACAAAGGTTGGCAACTTCTGCCTCCACTCAGCAGCTCCAGGACGTCAAAAATAAACTAGAGCAGTGCAAAGCAGAACTAAATTCCACCACTGAAGGTGAGGACTGAGAAGGCAGGGAGGAGCCGCTATTCAGACCTGGGCCTTCCCATCCAAGCCCAGTGTACTTTTCTCAACTCCTACCAACACCTCCAACACAGCTCTACAGTTTACATGGCCTTATATTTTATATTTGCTGTAAACTACTGTAAATCCAAAGCTAGAAAACTCATTTGTTTCATTTCCTCAGAGCTACAGAAGTATAAGAAAATGTTAGAACCACCACCCTCAGCCAAGCCCTTCACCACTGATGTGGACAAGAAGTTAGAAGAGGGCCAGAAGGTAATTGACTTTGTTACAGAAGTTCTTGCGTAAAGCAGTTTTTATCATCCATAGTTCTTTATCACTGATTCTGTGAGGAGATACTCTTTGTGCAAGATCCTACTGGAATGGCCATTCATTCAGCTGCTTAGCCTTTCTAATTTTACTGTACTTCTCCCAAAGGCTCTCCAACCCCTCCCAATATTACCCTGCTTGATCTTGGCCAGATCTGATTCCGAGCCCTTTTTTAGAATATAAGGCTGCTTCGGTCAGAGCTGCAGAAACTTGGCGAGTCTCTCCAGTCAGCAGAAAGGGCCTGTTGCCATAGCACCGGGGCAGGAAAACTTCGACAGGCTTTGACTACTTGTGATGACATCTTAATCAAACAGGTAAAGGCATCCTACATAACCCCCGCTCCTGCTAGACCACTAATAGATATAAATTAAAAAAAAAAAAAAAAAAAAATATATATATATATATATATATAAACTGCAAATGAGCAGAAGGTAAAAAGTTTAGGCTGAACTTTTACTGGGGGAAGTTTCTTATCCTTATAAAATAGCATAATTGTTAAGCGTTTATTAAGTACTAGGTACCATGCTAAGTAATTTGTAGACATTTGCTCTGTTAATAACAGTCGCGAGGTAGATACTATTGTAGTTCATCTAAGTTAACACTGACATCATTTTATGTAGTACTAAGAAAAAAATACAAGCTATGGTCTTCTCCTTTTGAGTTACTAGGGACTGAACCCTGAGTTACTCTCTATCCTCATTTTATATTTGGAGACAGGGTCTCACCGGCTAGGCTCAAATGTCTTTCTTTTTTTTTTTTTTTTTTTTGCGGCACAGGGGATTGAACTCACAACCTCGCGCCTGCCAGACAGGCACTTAAGTCACTGAGCCAAACTCCCAGCCCTGGTTTTTGAGGCAGGGTCGCACTGGGTAGCTCAGGCCGGCCTTGCGCTCACATTGTAGCCCAAGCTGGCCTCGTACTCCCCCAAGCTGGCCTCGAACTCACAATGCTCCTCCTACCTCAGCCTCTTGAGTGCTGGGATTAAAGGCGTGTGCCACCACGCCCGGCTTAGGCTCAAATTTCTGAGCCTGCTGTCAGCTTCTCAAGAGTGCTGAGGTAACAGGCACGCATTACCATATGCAACCTTCTCTTTTTTTCCTTTTCCTTTTTGTAGTGCTAGGGATCAAAACCATGATTGCCTCCATGCTAAGCCTAAGCTAAGACTTCTCATTAAGATGGATACTGATTCCAGAGATACTAAAATGTTAAAAGAAGCAAATGTATTTGGGAGGCTGAGTCAGGATGATCACAAGTTCAAAGCAAGCCTGGAAAACTTTCCAAGATCCTATCTCAAAATAAAAAGGGCTGGAGATGTACCTCAGCATTAGACTACCCTTAGGTTTGATTCCCCACTCCTGCAATAATAAATAAGTTAATAAGGAAGAAGGAAAAGAAAAATGTAAACCACTAATCACAGCATTGATATGTAGGGACTAAGGTTCTTGGAAACTAACTTACTGAAGCTCATACTACCTTATGTGCTAAAAACTGTCCTACTGAGTACTGCTTATGTTTGGGTATCAAAATATACCCTTCTATTCAGGTTAAGAGCACTGATCTTTGAAGAGGGTGGGACACATTAATTTGCCCTGTTTCTCTAATGGACTAGACAGAAACATATTTTTTCTAACTGTACTGATGTTCCTTAGGACCAGACCCTGGCTGAGCTGCAGAATAACATGATGCTAGTGAAACTGGACCTTCGGAAGAAGGCAGCATGCATCGCTGAGCAGTACCATACAGTGCTGAAGCTCCAAAGCCAGTCTTCTGCCAAAAAACGCCTGGGTACCAACCAAGAAAACCAACAACCAAACCAGCAACCCCCAGGAAAGAAACCATTCCTTCGAAACTTACTTCCTCGAACACCCACCTATCAAAGCTCAACAGACTGCAGCCCTTATACCCGAATCTTGCGTTCACGGCGGTCTCCTTTACTCAAATCGGGGCCTTTTAGCAAAAAATACTAACTGTGGCCAAGGAAAGTCCAGTCATTGCCCTGAGGTGGATAAGCTGCTCAGCTTAATAACTAGATCTCTTAAGCTTTACCATATACCTGGAACTCTATCCAGAATGAAATACTCACATACTAGTTGTTTTTTCCCTTTTGTATTATAATCACCTTTATAATCTCATATTTTTTCACTCGTATATCTATGCACACAATTTATAATAAAAATATTATTCACATTTATTTGAATTTCAAGTTTTTAAAAAATCTAACACAAATCATAAAGGCAAAACACCATTCTAGCCCATAGAAACCCTTTACAGAAATGGCAATGGAAACTAGAAATGAGTGTCTGCCTAGCCTAAGAGGGCTTAGTAGCAATGAATTCAAGTAGTATTAGATAACCTACATTTTTCTTAATATAAAATGAAGTGTTATACATTATGAGGTGAATAGGTAAAAGAGGCTAAATCTTGAGCTCAGACTGATCCATAGCATCTACTGTACAAATTTATTCCATAACAGCAGACTCAGTCAAAACCATCTGCTACTGATCATGCATGCAAAGGCCTGAAACCCTCTAAGAGCACCACAAGAATGATTCTTTTTACCTTATCTAGACATTTAAGGCTGAAAAAAACATTCTTTTGAAGACGGAAGCGGAAAAAGCCACTTATATCAAGTGTTTATTAAAACAGACCAGCATGGCTAGGCATGGTGGCAGTGCACACTTCTGATCCCAGCACTGTGGGAAGCTGAAGCAGGAAGATTACCATTTTGAGCCCAGCCTATGCAATCTGGTGACTGAGATCCTGTCTCAAAATTAAAAAAAAAAAATTAAAAGGTCTGGAGATGCAGCTCAGTGTGAAGGCCCTGGATTTAATCCCCAGTACCATCCAAAAAATTATTTTCAAATACACAGGACAGTATCTGTAACCCTGCTCCTAGCTTTGCTTTGGTAGGAGTACTGCTAACACTAAAGCCATCTTTGCCCTCAGGAAGGGTCAACAACAGTTCATGCTCAATGGGTTTCTTTCTGCTCTTTTATTCAACTTCAATTCCAATTTAAAAGCTTTTAGGAGACTCCATTTCAAAACTTCTGAAGAATGTCTTGTGGGATAAGAATAAATTAACTCCACTCCATTTAAACCTAACTTCTGACATCAGAATAGGGGTCACGCTCAGCAAACACAAGAAGTTAATTCTGGCTAGTGCCCTAACCCCTTCCTAGAGCATCCGCTGCCCCTACTGCCAAAAGAGGGTAGAGTGGCAGGCTTCTCCCTTTCCTGCCCCACTCCCAGCAGCATTAAAACCTTGTTCCTGTAGCACTGCCTGTGCTAAAGTGCTGTAAAAGGGATGTTGTGGGGAGGGGGCAAGATCTATAGTCATACTCTGAACAGAAGGGAGATAGAAGTGCTTCTAACTGGCAAAAGACAATACATTGTATACTCCTGCCAGTATTCTTCTGTCTGCCTCTGAAGGTCATAAACTCCCCAAGCAGCTGTTTCCAACTGTAGAAATGAAAAGCGCTGTGGTCCTTGGGAGAACAGATGTGGTTGTTCTATATATGGAGGTAAGGCTTAACATGGGTGTAGCAATGTGCTATCTTGAAAGTAGCCTACTATGGAGTGACAGAAGACAAGTTGAGTGGAGACACTCTGCGTGTGGGAGTGTTATTGGCAGACAGTGAGGCAGGGAGGAAAAAGGGAGCAGGCATCTCAGTTGTAGGAGTCTCGCCTTGGTTCCGCAGCTGTAGGATTTGCCGAAGCAAGGCCTTTCCTTCTTCTCGGGTCTGAAACAAGTCAGGCAACTGTTTCAAAATATGTACAAGGCAATTCTCAAACACAGGCTAAGGTACTGATAATATATAAGTTCCACAGGTCAAAACAGGCTTTCCACTGACATTCTTATCTACTTTCTACTTTCACATCATGGAAAAGAGCATATATTTTAGCCTAAAATCCAAACCCGTTACTAAAGAAGTGATACTTACATCATTAAATGCACAACACTTTTGGGCACAAGTTGAAGCTTCATCCCACAGCTTGCACTTAAAATAGTACTGGGCCAGATAGCGGAAAGCTGTGCTTTCCTCCAAGTGTTCCACTATTTCCTAAATAAAAAAAATAGAAATGACTGAGATGGTAAGAGGAAGACATCCAAAAAATAAGGGAATAAGACCAATAAGAACAAAACCAAGCTTCATACCCCACAGGAATAGATATCTTGGATATATTTGATGTAACACTGGGCAGCCTGTTCTGATTCAGTCAACTGCTCATGAAGCCTACAAAAGAAATTGGGCATTAAATACAAATCAAAACTCAAAGCAAGTCAGTGATTAAAAAGTAAAAACATATTCAGTCCAAAAGAACTGAAAATGGACAAGTACAAATTTTGACATAAATGACATGCTGGGACCCAAAAGAGTGTTAGTGCCCACCAGAGTTATGATTGCTATTTTAATTAGAGTTTAGAACAAAGAGTAGGGAGTATAGCTCAGTGGCAGAGTAACTGTCTACCAGCCTGAACTACACAGCAGGACCCTGTCTCAAACAATCAACCAACCAACAAAGAAACAAATAAATAAATTAATAAATTCAGAAAAGAACCGGCAGGAATGCCATTGCATTAACAACTTCTTGCCCACTGTTTCCGAACTATTTCTATTTACTAAGTTTTTGACCCTTATTGAAGGAGATCAGTACCTAAGTAGGTTACCTAGACTGCTCTAACACAAAAATTTATTTTGTTGCCAGGAGGTCCACATATGTAATCCTAACTACTCAGGAGGCTGAGACAGAAGGATCACAAGTTCAAGGGCAGCCTGCCCTTGAACTGAGCAAGACCTATTTGAAAATAAAATATAAACAGCTGGGGTTGTAACTCAGTGTAAGGTAACATGGTACTGTATTTTTTCTTTTTCTCTCTTTTTTTATGTGGTGCTAGGGATAAAACACAGGGCCTTGCAATTGTAAGCAAGTACTCTACCACTATGATACACTCGTCGCCCATTTCTTTCTTTCTTTTTTTTTTTTTTTAATTCTTGATCCCTTACCTAAAAGGAAAGCTAGTCCTATTTTGAAGAGAAGTGGCATTCTCTAGAGTTATGATGCCTAAATTCTCAGACCAGCATTCACGCAACCTTCCATATCTCCATAACCATGTGGAAGGATGAATGATTCTACAGCATGCAGGACCCACCAGCCTGGAGAAGCCAAGAGAAATATCAATAGCGTTTCATTCTTTTCACTCACTTTGCCAGCTTCACCAGAGCCATTTTCTCCACATCTCCCACGGCGTAAGCTCTCCAATAACACTGTTGGGAACAAATAAATCAGTCACTTTGACCACTACCCCATAAACCACAGTTAACTACATAAAGGATAAAATCCCACAAGTCTCCTAGAAGTTCAGACTTGCAGAATTCAAGGATTTGTTTTGTTTTGTTTTGTTTTTGTTTTTCTAGCCAGTTCTGATAGGCTTAGACTACACATTGACATTTCCACTGATGATCTCAGTCTACCTTTGTTTCTGGCCTATGAACCCATAACTATTCACTTTCCTATGTATATAGATCAGAACAGAGGAGAAGTCAGAGAACATGTAGCCCAACTTTTTTTTTTTTTTTTTTGGTCTTTCTAAAACTTGCAACTATCCTCCTGCCTCAGCTTCCCGAGTGCTGGGATTACAGGTATCACCACCATGCCCAGCTTCCAACTTTTATCTAAACAGATTTCCACTCAAATTCTCCAGGCCCCAATTTCAGGTACCTTTTTGGCTTCCACTAGTTGATTGAGTTTCTCATAACATTCTCCTAATGCAACCAGCATACGAGAATCATTGGGCCTGAAAAAGAGGAATAGGCAGTCAGAGCAAAGACTTCATTTGAAGTTTTGTTGTTTGCTTTTCTTTTTCTTCTTGGTACTGGGAATCAAACTTATGACCTCGCACTTGCCAGGCAAGTGCTGTACCGCTGAGCTGTATCTCCAGCCCATGTTGGTTTTTTGAGACATGGTTTCACTATATAGTTCAAGCTGGGCTTGAACTCACTACATAGCCCAGGCTGTGGGAACTTGTGATCCTCCTGCCTCGGCCTTGATCTTTACAAACAGGTGTCTACCACCACATCCAGCTCATTTTTCTGAAGTCTTCCTTGGAGGAACCAGCTCCACCACTTTCACTGGTCTTAAATCTAATGCTTTATATACTCAGATTACTTTGTGTTCTTAATTACAGTATTATAGTATTAACTCCCTAGAGAAAGACACTAAATAAAAGTGACCAAATACCACTTAGCAAGTTTCAGCTCAGGTCTCTAAGAGTTAAAACCCATTCACGGCAATTTACAGAAGATAACAAAACGAAGAAGCCATGAGGCTCCAGGTTTCATAACCAGCACCAAAAAACTGAAAGAAGAAAGAAGTGATATCACCCCCTCCCACACCAAGCATATTATCAAGTGACAGACTTACCGGAGCTGGTGGGCCCGTCTATAATAATAAAGGCAGTAAAATGGCATCTTAAGGATTTCATAGGTCTGCCCAAGGCCATACCAAGCTCTGTAGTCCCGCTTGTTGACCTCTATGGCATGTCTAGGAAAAGGAAAAGACAGACTGGTAAGAAGACAGAATCAACATTAGCCCCTTGCAGGCTCCACAGAGGCTCCCGACTTCACAGCAGTGTCTCCCACCTCACCGCTCAACTGCACGCTCACCGATAAGCCTGGATGGCAGCAGAGGTGTTCTTCATTTCCATGTACTCATGCCCCATCAGCGTCCAGGCCCCAAGATACCGAGGATTCAACTTCAGGGCTCTCTGGAAATACAAGGCTGCTTTCTCATGCTGAGAACGTAAACTGTAATAATTGCCTAATGAAAAAAATGAAACAAACAAACAAAAAAGAACTAGAAAGGTAAAAAATAAAAGTTTGCTAAACTAGACAACTTTCTACCAAGTAGACAAGAAATCATAACCCATTTCCCCCTAAAATCCTGGCAGCAAAGTCAAACTATATGTACTCAAATGCTAATGTTAGCATTCCTTTGGAAAATATATCTTTATAATGCATTCTGGTTTTTAAAAGTCTTTTTCTTCAGTTTATCTCATCTGGGTATACCATTTACATATATTTTCTTGAAATAAGGAAGGGAAGGTCTACAGTATGCTTTAGATTGGTGTGGGTTTTTTTGTGTGTTTTGTTTTTTTTTTTTTTTGGGGTACTGGGAATCAAACTCAGGACCTTGCACTTGCCAGGCAGGCGTTTATGCCACTGAGCTGTTTCCCTGGCCCTAGATTGGTGGTTTTCTTTTTTTTTTTTTTTTTTTTTTTTTTTTTTTTTTTTTTTTTTTTTTTTTTGTGGCACCAGGGATCAAACTCACAGCCTCACACCTGCCAGACAGGCACTTAAGCCACTGAGCCAAACTCCTGGCCCTAGTTTTTTTTTGAGGTAGGGTCGCACTATGTAGCTCAGGCCGGCCTTACGCTCACGTCGTAGCCCAAGCCGGCCTTACCTCAGTCTCCCGAGTGCTGGGATTAAAGGCATGCGCCACCACGCCCAGCAATTGGTGGTTTTCAAATCACATTCTTTCAAGGTTTCCAACCAGGTACACCAAAGAGTTAAAAAAAAAAAAAAAAAAAACAAAGAGCTCTGAGCTTTCCCCCAAGAATGAAGGCATTTCTATTATTGTTGGTCCTTAAAAGGTTATGCGATATATTTTAAGTTGCCACCGAAGACTTTATTAGAGAGTCTAAAAGCCATCTGTCTTTTGTTTTTATTTTTTGAGACAGCATCTCACTATGTAGTTTGGGCTATCCTTGAACTCACTACGAAGCCTGAGTTAGCCTTGAATGCACTGTGATCTGCCTGCCTAGCCTTCCAAGTGCTAGGATTACAAATATGCCCCTGGCTGTTTTTTGGCAGGGTGTTTTTTTGTTTTGTTTTTTTTGTGGTACCAGGGCTCAAACTCACAACCTCGAACCTGCCCGACAGGTGCTTAAGCCACTGAGCCAAACTCCCAGCCCTATTTTTTTTTTTTGAGACAGGGTCGCACTATGTAGTTCAGGCCAGCCTTGCCCGTGTTGTAGCCCAAGCTGGCCTCAAACTCACAATGCTCCTCCTCCCTCAGCCTCCCAAGTGCTAGGATTAAAGGCATGCACCACCACACCCAGCTTGTTTTTTGTTTTTTGGAGGCAGGGTCTCACTATGAAGTTCAGGCTGGCTTGAACTCATTACGTAGCACAGGTTGGCCTTGAACTCACAATGATTCTCCTACCTCAACCTCCTGAGCACTAGGATGACAGATGTACGCCACCACACCCGGCATTAAAAGCTATGAAGTAATGAATGAATAGTCAAAAGTAGTACAGCCACCCAACAGCAGTGGTTGACCTCTTCTGGCTCCAATTCATATCCTCAATAAAGACAATTAGAGATTCCATCTCAATTTTGCCTAAGACAATGCAGTAGTGTAACTCTGTATGTAACTAACTGGTGATTTCTTCCTTTCTCTACCCAAAGTAGTAAAAATAAAATGTGAAACTAAATTTAAAAAAAAAAGATAGTATATCCAAACAATGGAATACTATTCAGGGATAAAAAGAACCATTGAAAAATGCAACAAGAGGGATAAGCTTTGAAAACATACTAACTGAGTTGGGTATGGTAACACATGCCTGTGATCCCAGCACTCAGAAGGCTTAGGCAGGAGAGTGGCTACGAGTTTGAGGCCAGCCTAGATGACACAGTCTGAACTACATAGTGAGACCCTATCTCAAACAACAACAAAGACTAAACACTACAAAACTGCATTTATACAAAACTCCTAGAACAGGCAAAACTACAGAGCTAGAAGCCAGAGCAGTGGTTACAAGGTGGGAAAGAAACTGACTGCAAATAGACCCGCAGAACTTTTGAAGGTGAATGGAATATTCGGAATAGGATTATGATGATAGTTACAGAACTGTAAATTTGCCAGGTATGGTGCCATATGCATGTAATCCCAGCACTCGAAGATTAAGAAAGGAAGATACAGAGCTCGAGGAAAGCCTAGGATACATATTGAGGCCCTATCTGAAAAAAAACTAGTGCTGGGGATATAGCTCAGTGGCACAGAGCCTGCCTGGCAAGCACGAGGGCCTGAGTTCAATTCCTCGTACACCCTCCCCCAAATTCTAAATTTACAAAACTCACTGAACTTTAAACCAGTGATGGAGTGGGGGGTACTGGGAATCAAACTCAGGGCCTCCTGCTTGCCAGGCAGGCACTGTGCCACTGAGCTACATCCTTGGCATTATTAGGCATAAATTGTTTTTAAAAATGGACTGGGGGCTATACCAAGACAGATTTTTACAAACGCTGCTTGAATGAGAAAACTAAAAAGCAGGGTTAAGTATATAATCTGATTCTATTTTTGTAATCATGTGCATGTATATATGTGTGTGTGCATGTGTGTTCTTTGGTAGTATGGGAACATGTTAACATAAGTAATTTAAAAGGAAAGAGTGAAGCTGGGCATGGTAGCACAGGCCTCTGATCACCAAACACTCAGAGGCTAAAGCAGTAGGATTATAAATCTGAGCCCAACTGGTAACTTAGTGAGACCCAACTCAAAATTCAAAACTTAAAAAAAAAAAAATCAGACAAGGAGGCACACATCCAATCAGCACTTGGGAGGCTAAGGAAAGAAAACTGGTGAGGGTTCAAGGCTACCTTAGGCTACAAAGTGAATTCAAGGCCAGACTGGAATACATAGCATGACTCCATCTCAAAAAACAAAATTAAATAAATTTTAAAAAAAGGGTTGGGCATGGTGACACATGCCTGCAATTCCAGCACTCAGGAGGCTGAGGCAGGAGGATTACTGCAAATTCCAGGCCAACGTGGGCTACACAGGGAGTTCGAGGCCAGCCTAAACTACATAGAGAAACCCTGTTTCAAAAAGAATGAGAAACAAAGACAAAAACAAAACAAAACTTTATGATAGGAAGAAGTAAGAATTGGTTCAAGTACTCTGTAACACAATAGGCTAATTATAGTCTACAGTAATAGTTCAAAACAACTAGAAGAGTTTAAAGGTTACCAACACACAGAAATGATATTTAAGGAGATATAAACTTGATTTGATCATTATACACTGCATACATTTGTGGGGGGCACTACTGGGGACTGAATTCAGGGCCTTCACACTAAGGAACATCCTCAGTCATTTTTTTATTTTTTGACAGGGTTCCATTAAGTTACTAAATTCCCCAGGCTGGCCTCAACTTGTGATCCTCCTGCCTCAGCCTCCTAGAAGGCTCGGATTATAGGCATGTGCCACCATGTCCAGCTCACACTACACACAAGTATAGAATTATTGTACTCTACTATTGTATGAATAGTATGTCTCAATTAAAATACAATATAACGCTGGGTATGGTGGCACATGCCTGTAATTCCAGCACTTGGGAGGCTAAGGCAGGAGGACTGCTGAAACTTTCAGGTCAGCCTGAACTACAAAGTGAGTTCAACGCCAGTCTGAACTACATAGTGAAACCCTGTTTCAAGCCCCCCCCACACACACAAAAAAGAAGCCAGGCATGGTGGTGCATTTCTGTAACCCCAGTACTCAGGAGGCTGAGACAGGAGGGTCACCATGTTTCAGGCCAGCTTGGGCTACATAAGTGAGTTCAAGGCTATCCTGAACTACATATTGAGTCCCTGTCTCAAAAAAAAGAAAGAAAAAAGAAGAAAAATAAAAAACAATATAGAAGACATTTATATAAAATCCTAGGCAACTGTAGCAACACAAGGCCAATTAGTAAACTGGTATGAGCCGGGCGTGGTGGCACACGTCTGTAATCCCAGCACTTGGGAGGCTGAGGCAGGAGGAACATTGCGAGTTTGAGACCAGCCAGGACTACAAAGTGAGTTCAAGGCTACCCTGAACTGCATAGTGAGACCCTGTCTCAAAAAATAGGGCTGGGGATTTAGCTCAGTGACTTAAGCGCCTGCCTGGCAGGCTCGAGTTTGTGAGTTCGATCCCTGGTACAAAAACAAAACAAAACAAACAACAACAAAAAAACTGGTGTGTCACACATCTATGGTCCCAGCAGCTCAGGAGGTTGTGAAAAGAGGGTCATTTGGGTTCAGGAACCCAAGAACAGCCAAGCAACAAGGTGAGACACTGTCTCAAAATGAATGAATCGTTTGTTTTGTTTTGTTTTTGAGACAAGGTCTCACTATGTAGTTCAGTCAGGTCTTGAATTCACAGCAATTTTCCTCCCTCAGCCTCCTGAGTGCTGGGATTACAGGTGTACACCACACCTGGCTTGAATGATTATTATTATTTTTTTTTTTGTGCAGTACTGGGGATTGAACTCTCAACCTTGTACCGGCCAGGCAGTCATTTAAGCCACTGAGCCAAACTCCCGGCCCTATTTTTTTGAGGCAGGGTCACACTATGTAGTTCAGGCTGGCCTTGCACTCTCGTTATAGACCAAGCCGACCTTGAACTCACATCACTCCTTCTACCTCAGCCTCCGAAGTGCTGGGATTACAGGCGTGCGCCACCACTCCCAGTTGAATGATTATTCTTTATTTAGAAAGTTGAGTGTGGTAGCATATGCCTATGATCACACTTTGAGAAGTTGAGGCAGAATTTGAGCCCAGCCTGAGCAATTTAGTAAGACCCTGTCTCAAGATAAAAAAATGTCTTTTGTTTTTTGTTTTTTTGAGACAGGATCTCACAATGCAGTCCAGGCTGGCCTTGGACTTGCGATGATCCTCTTGCCTCAGCCTCCCAAGTGCTGGGATTACAGGTATGTGCTACCATGCCCAGCAAAAAATAAATAAATAAATAAAAAATAAAAAAAAATTTAAAGCTCAAAGATTAAAAAAAAAGGGAGATTGGGGATGAAAATCAATGTGAACACCCTTGGTTCAATCCCTAGTACCCCCAAATACAAATACACACACACACACACACACACACACACCCTCACACATCCAAAAGGGCACAACAATCAAAAAACTCCTATATTTAAAAAAAAACCCTTTATGTATAAACTGTACATAAATACATAAATAAGACAGGTAAATAGACTAACAGTCAGGCACAGCAGCACATGCCTGTAATCCCAGCGCTGAGCAGAAGGACTGAATGTTCAAGACAAGCCTGGGCTACATGGTGATTTCAAGGCCAGCCCGAACGAGTAGTGAGACCCAGGCTCATAAAAACTTCCTCCTGGCAAAAACAGACTAAGATGTATACATACTAACTTGCAAAGAACATGAGATACTGTCAAATGAAAAAAATAAATTAAAATTATGGAGTAATTTCATTTTAGTAAGAGAAGAATGAAACACTCCCCCCATATATATATTTTTAATGTGTCTAGACCCAGCTTTTTAGCTTAATTCAAGAGAAATCAATGACATCAATTGTCTGTACCCTCTACTTGATTAAATACAAACTCAATTTCTTGTTCATCTAGAAGAAAGCTGGATGGAGTGCTTTACGTTCCACACAAGGACATCTGCTTCTGCTACTGACAGAGATAGAAGAGAAAGCAGACTAGGCAGAGTGCCCAAAGATGAACTTTAGTAATAGAGCAGAAGAGGCAGGGTAATGACAGCAGGGTCTAAGGCCCAGCTGCTAAGGGAGTCACGATGAAAAAGGAGAGATTAAGGAAGCCAGAACAGGCCAGTGCAGGCAAACACTAAGTAGATGAGATTTTTTTAACCAGATGGAAGACCTAAAAAGTTCTGAACGAGGAGACTATGAAAGAAGGATCACGAGTTCAAGCTCAATCTGGGTAACTTATCAACTTAGTGAGACCCTGTCTCAAAATAAAATATAAAAGAAGACTGGGGATATAGCTTCACACAAAGGCCTTCAATCCCCAGTACAGCTAAATAATAAACAAATAAAAAAGTACTAAAAGATAATGTGTTAGACAACTTAAACTGTTGTAAGTTTTTAATATATATTAAGGTACCTCATCTTCATCTCTGTATAAAGGAAGGTTCTAATATTACTCTCCCTTTATAGATGAAGAAACTAAAGCACAGAGTGGGCAGGCAACTTGTCCAAGGTTATACAGCTAGTTAGTATGGAAACCTAGATTTAAACTTGTACAGTTTGGGCTCAGGGTACAACTCAGAGGAAGAGCACTGGTCTAGTTCAACCCCAGAACTGCAAAATGAATGAACGCAGCTTGGCTTTAGTTTCAAGCTTAACTATGCTAAGACACAGCCACATAACACTGCCTCTCGGAGAGTCTAGCACTCCGCAACAGAGAAAAAAGGAAGCAATTCACACCAAGACATAAAACCAGAAGCAGGGACTAGTAAGTAGAACACTCTTCCTGCCACTCTACTCCTAGGTACATCTTCTTTCAAATCCTCAGTTTCCTCCTTTCTCCTTTTCAGTTCTTCTGAACTGGCTATAATACAAGAGAGGAAGCATACTTTTCGTCTTACCTAATGTCTCCTCTTCCTAACTTTAAGGTAGGGCTAAATTCAACAAACACTTATTGACTATACGTCCAAAATTTTGCTGTGCATTATGGATATACTGAAGAGAGAGGAAAAAAAAAAAAACAGTTGACTTTGCCTCTAATAATTAAAAAAAGAAAAAACAAAAACCTTTCAAGTCATTATTCCTTTTTTTTTTTTTTTTTTTTGCTAAATTTTGAGACAGGGTCTCACTACATATTCAAGCTGGCCTTGGGCTCACTTTGTAGCCCAGGCTGGACTGAACTTGCAATGATCTGGGATTACAGGTGTGCACCACCAGGCCTGGCTCATTCTTCTTTATATGGATGTCTCCTTTAACTTAAATTGGCTTTAAGTCAGTAGGCTAAAAATGAACTATTCGTTACCTCTTCCACCTCTATTTCCTCTCATCATGTAAAGGGCACTGTTAACAATCTGGTTACCCAACCACCAATTCCTATTTATTCTACTTACTAAATTACCTTCAAAATCCAATTACTTTTCAATTCCTCCTGCCAATATATCTATCAGCTTAGGTTCTCATCAACCCTATACTGCATTATGACTAGAGCCTCCATGCTGGCCTCTAGCCCTTTTACTAATTCTCTCAGGACACTGTTTCCAGCTATCATTCTAAAATGAAAATCTGTCTGGAAAAAAAAGAGAGAGAACTAAACTTTTTCTTTGAGACAGTCTTGAGTAGCCCAAACTGGTTTCATATTATCCTTCTTCAGCCTCCCAGTGCTGAGATTACAAGAATGTGCCACCATTTGCATTCAAAACCTAAACTTTTAGCAGGGCATAAAAGATTCCTCAAGTAGTCCTGTTTGGACATTCCTACTTCTTACACTGTTTCTGTAGAAGTCCCTTTTCCCCTCCTTGTCGCGATGTGGGAAGTTTATATTTGTAATCCCATGGAAACATTATTGGAATTCTAGCGAGTTAATTCAAATCTACCACTTCCAGTGCAACCCACGGGGAGAACAAGGACACTAAGACATATTTATAGTTATGAGCAGTCAAGAGGTCCTGAGTCCGGACCAGATAAAGATTCATAAAACAAAGGACTTGACCCAGGTCTTAACCAGGATTTTATTAATTCATGAAGAAGGGATTGGCAAGAGGATGAGTGACTGGGAGAATGGTGGGAATTATGTGAGTACTATGAGCTGGGCTAGCTAGAAAGCCAGAAAGTACCTCTGCAATATGCAGAGAGAATATGCAGAAAGACCAATTCATATAACATAACTGAGGTAGCACTTAATGTTTAGAAGGCTGGTGCTTCAGTTCTGATGTGCAAAACTTTTCTGCCCTGGGAAGTCATGGCCTCTTATCTTGAGGCTCGAACCCAGCTGACAGCCCTGGAACACTGGTGCTGTCATCCTGCTGGGCTCAACCATTTAGAGGGAGACACTGAGGACTGGCTTCAAAGATTACGCACTAGCCCGGCGTGGTGGTGCATGCCTTTAATCCCAGCACTTGGGAGGCTGAGGTAGGAGGAGCGTTGTGAGTTCGAGCCCGGCTTGGGCTACAACGTGAGCGCAAGGCCGACCTGAGCTACATAGTGCAAAAACTAGGGCCGGGAGTTTGGCTCAGTGGCTTAAGTGCCTGTCTGACAGGCGCGAGTTTGTGAGTTCAATCCCTGGTGCCGCAAAAAAAAAAAAAAAAAAAAAAAAAAAACAACAAAGATTACGCACCAGCACTTCAGCTAGCCTTATTTACATGATTAGAGCTAAATGAAGGGAAAAGGAAATAGGTTAGCCAGCTCTGTACATATCAGTTCATAGAGATAGGGCCAAGTTTAGCCAAAGTGGAGGTAACTACTCTGCATTCAACCAGAGCCATCCAGGTGGTCCTCTACACGTTTCAAGCACAATGGACTATTTTGACCATAATGTCTGCTCCTCTGTACTGTGATACTCTCCCAAGTCGACCTTTATCCTCCCTGACTCTTGTACTCATTTGCTCCTGTCCATTCTTTAAGCAACACCTTCTCCACGAAGCCATCCCTAATCTGGGCACAATGACTACGTTTCTTATGTATCTCCTTAGCATTCTGTGTAAACCATACTTACAACACTTAACCTACAGGACTGGAATTTCCATCTCCTCCCTTTCCCTCTCAGTGCTTTACCACTGAGCTCCATTTCCAATCCCACAATCTCCTGCCTCACCCTCCTACAGAGCTGGGATTAAGGTGTGTGCCACCACACTCAGTCAGGGTTGTTTTCTTATTGGTCTTCCTCAATAGGCAATGAAGGTAAGAATTGCAATTCAAAGCATAGTACTTGGCTGGGGATGCAGCTCAGTGGCACAACGCCTGCCTGGCAAGCACAAGGTCATGAGTTCCATTCCTGATATTAAAAAAAAAAAAAAAAAGCTTGATGCTTGCTACATAGAAGACATTTAAGAAACATTTTCTAGAGCTGGGCATGGTGGAGCATGCCTTTAATCCCAGCACTCGGGAGGCTGAGGTAGGAAAAACATTGTGAGTTTGAGTTCAAGGCCGGCTTGGGCTACAACACAAGCCCAAGGCCGGTCTGAGCTACATAGTGCTACCCTGCCTCAAAAAACTAGGGCTGTGAGTTTGGTTCAATGGCTTAAGTGCCTGTCTGGCAGGTACGAGGTTGTGAGTTCAATCCCTGATGCTGCAAAAAAAAAAGGAAGAAACATTTTCTAAATACACTAGTACTGTTATCCCCCACCCCTGCCCCAATACTGGGGACTGAACACAAGGGGTCTGCACTCAGCTATATCCGCAACCCTTTTTATGTTTTATTTTGAGAAAAGGTCTTGATAAGTTGCTAAATTGCCCAAGCTGGGCTCCAACTCACAATCCTCTTGCCTCAGCTTCCCTGAGTGCTGAAAACACAGGTGCGTACCACACCTTGAAACAAATGTAAGATCTTGATGTAATAGACAAAAAAAAAAAAAAAAAAAATAGACCAAAGACCTAGAAACAGATATCCCTTTCATTTTCAGGGAACCAAGGCTTTGAATCAAAACCAACTAAGTGTACTTTCACCAGAGTAGTCATTTACTTGTTTATGCCAACCGATTATCAGGCCACTAAGCTCCTGGTTCTCAACCAACAGTGATTCTCATCCACAGAAGGCAATTGGCAACATCTAGAAATATTTTCAGTTGTCACAATTGTGGGAGAAAATTGGCATCCAGTGGGTAGAGGCTAGAAATACTAGAAAAACCTACAATGCACACCAAAGCCTCCAACAAGAAAAGTTACCCCATCCAAAACGTCAATAGTGGCAAGACTAAGAAAACCTAATAAACTTTAATCCCAGCACTCGGGAGGCTGAGGTAGGAGAAGCGTTGTGAGTTCGAGGCCGGCCTGAGCTACATAGTGCGACCCTGCCTCAAAAAACTAGGGCCGGGAGTTTGGCTCAGCGGCTTAAGCGCCTGCCCTGGCAGGCGTGAGGTTGTGAGTTCGATCCCCGGTGCCAAAAAAAAAAAAAAAAGAAAACCTAATAAAAAAAAAAAAAGAAAAAGAAACCTGATACAAAGAAACTCATCTCTTTTTAAGGACTAGAAATTGTTAAAAACTTTTCCGCTATATAAAAGTTCAAAACAAACACAACTATGATCCAGTCTTGGAACTTATTACATAGAAATAAATTCACAATCATGCAAAAATAAATACACATGCACAGAATATCTTCTGAAGCAAAATTTTCTTTTAGTGGGGGGTTGCTGCAGATTGAACCTAAAGTCTTCGCACTGAGCTACACTCCCAGTCCTTTTTATTTTTTGAAGTCTCACTAGGTCACGAAATTGCCCAGGTTAGGCTTGAATTTACAACCTTCTACTTTGGTCTCCCAAAGAGCTCAGATTGTAGGTATGTGCCATTGTGTCCAATTTCCTGAGGCAAATTTTATATTAACAAACACTAGCTACAACTTACATAATGGAAAATTATTAAATAAAAATGGCAGTATAGGTCGGGCGTGGTGGCGCACACCTTTAAGCCCAGCACTTGGGAGGCTGAGGTAGGTAGGAGAAGCATTGTGAGTTTGAGGGCGGCTTGGGCTACAATGTGAGCGCAAGGCCAGCCTGAACTACATAATGCGACCCTGTCTCAAAAAAAGTAGGGCCAGGAGTTTGGCTCAGTGGTTTAAGCACCTGCCTGGCAGGCGCGAGGTTGTGAGTTTGATCCCTGGTGCCACAAAAAAAAAAAAAAAAAAAAAAAAGGGCAGTATATTTACGTAACAACATACTAGGGGTATAGCTCAGTGGTAGACCTATGCTCAATCCCATTCCCCATCCCCTCTGCAGCACACGAGAGTACTAGTCATAAAAATAATACAAATCAAGATGTCCTAACACAAAAAGATGGCAAAGACACATCGTTAGAGAAAAAAATTGTAATATGATATAATTTTTGGAAACTACATATATACACATACACACAAATTTTTAGCACTTGCACAGATTTAAATGCACTAGAAGCCGGGCGTGGTGGCGCACGCCTTTAATCCCAGCACTCGGGAGGCTGAGGTAGGCGGAGTGTTGTGAGTTCGAGGCCAGCTTGGGCTACAACGCGAGTGCAAGGCTGGCCTGAGCTACATAGTGCGACCCTGCCTCAAAAAAACCAGGGCCGGGAGTGTGGCTCAGTGCCTTAAGCGCCTGCTCTGGCAGGCGCGAGGTTGTGAGTTCAATCCCCTGTGCCGCAAAACAAAATAAATAAATAAATAAATAAATGCACTAGAGTCATGTTCTCTAAACAATCTTAGGAGTAGGATCACAGTAAGATTTCATTTTCTGTGGTATGTAATTCTATTAACTTTGACACTTTAATATTGCTGTTATTTTTCATTCATGTTTATAGAAAATCTTAAATGAAAAAAGTGTAGTTAGCTCTTACCAATTACACAGCATGTTTCTACACGATATTTATCAATTTCACAGAGGTTATGAGCCAGATAACTCAACTCAGATTTCATGCTCTGGGAGAAAAGAGAAAGATGATCTAAGCATGACAAGGGATTCCCTAAAATATTTTTCTCATTGTTAATGCAAATGGTTAACAACCTAATACAGCAGATTAAAGCACAAAAGAGCTTAATCATGCCCAAGGAAGAGAAGCAGTTTACCCTGACATAAAGAAGGTTGGAGAATGTGTCCATATTTTCAATTCTGTAAGGATCTTGCTTCCTTAGCTCATTAAAAATGGATAGGGCTTTGTCGATATCTGCAGAAAGAAGATAAGAGTTCAGAAAACAACACAGTGCACCTCTCAGAGTCTGGTGGTATTTCATTACCCTTATTCACTCACCTCTGATATTGTGATAGGCAACTGCAATTTGGGAAACAATATATGAGCTCTTAGAAAAGCCCACATCAATGAGATTCTGATATTTTTGCAGGGCCTCCTCTATCAACTGCAACTCTGTGTATATATGGGCCAGAAAAAATTCTTTCATCCAGGTGTCTGGCAAAGACAGGAACTTCAGCTGGCAGCAGGAGAGAGAGGGACATAATATAATATAATTTGATCTCTCTCCCAAATGAACACCAAGAATGATCTTTATTGTCTAAATGGGATTTATTCATAAAAAATTTTTAGGGCACCTAATAATGATTATAAGAGAATCCAACTAAGTGAACACGACTTACAAACACAAGTACAGAAAGAATGGTCTGGTTAGGTTGGCTTAAAAAAAAAGACAGAATCTGAAGTAAGTCTTAGAGGATGGGTAGGGTTTAAATAGAGAAAGAGAAAAGAAGAGAGACAGGATAGACACTTTCTAGGAAAGAGCAACAGAATAAGTACATGCAAAACAGACATGATGAGTATGATAGGAAGAAGCTACTAGCTCAGTTTGAGAAAGCTATGTACAAGGAAATAGCGGGTAAATAAGATTAGATTGGTCAGGTGGTTCCCATAGTACAATCAAAAATGAGATTCAGTAGGAAACTACTGCACATTTTTAACAGAATGATGACAATGTTTAAAGAATAAGTTTGGAAGCAATAAGCTGGAGAGCTTGGAAATGAAAATGTAAAACTGGGAAAGCTAGGGATAAAGTATGTAATTAAAACTTGAGATGATAACTGAGATGGCAGAGGAAACCAAAAGGAAGAGAGGTATAGAAGAAATAACCATAGTGTTGTCATATGACTGACTAGATAAAGGAAGATAAAAAAAAGAGACCAGTATGAGTCTGAGGTGTGAAGATTGAATACTGGAGAAATAGCGAAGGGAAAAATCTATCAAGATGGGGGAAAGAACAAGAATTTAGTAGGCAAGCTGAGAAATTTGATATTACTTTTTTGAGTTCAGAGGTAAAACAAATTTTCAATAAAAGTTTAGTAGGCAATTAGAAATAGTGACTACAAGTTAATCTGAGATTTCAGGCACAGGTTTAGTAGCATAAACCAATCTACCTTTGGCTCTACAGTCAAGAAGAAGGGTGTTTTTGCTTCCCATTAGCCACTGAACAGCAAATGAACAGTAGACAAAGTACTCTAATAGTGACTCATAAAAGGATGGCAGTTTGTAAGGCAATTTCATATACATTATTTCACAATTTAAAAATCTCCAAATCTTCAGAATTCATAATAGCTCGGAAGAGGTTTGCGAAATGCTTCAATACAATCTGTGATATCAGAGAAAACTTCCTATGGCATCTTTGGATAATGTTACAGCTATAACAGTAACTTCATAAAATAAGTTACCGTAAAATTTGAATGAGAAAATAGGATTACGAAAAATACAATAAATGGATGCAAATCCAACAGTGACTACAGAACAAGAACTAGTTAACATCAAATGAAGATTCGTATTCTGAAACAGTAAAAGGGGAAGAGCAAGCTGCAACCAAAGGTCATACTGACAAAACTGGCCCCCTCCCACTAAATGATTACAGAAATACATAAGATTTCCAACAGAGGGTTTTCACACAGCTCATCTTGATTTACCATTTCTTTGTCAGTGATCAGGTTACAGAGTTCTAACCAGGCACCCCAATGCAAAGGTAAAACATGAGTAGCTTCCACAAACACATCAATAGCCTCTTTCACCAAGTCCAGCTTTCGAAGCACCACACCATACCTAGAAAAAAGCAAACAATCACAGCAGAAGTTAATGCTTTGCAATACCTTTCTACTCAAGAACACATCTTATAGAAAGTCCTAAATTACACCAGGAAAAAATAAAAAATAAAAAAATAAAATATGCCAGGCATGGTGGTCCATGTCTGTAATCTCAGCACAGTGGAAGGTTGAGGCAGGAGGATCACAAGTTCAAACCCAGCCTGGGCAATGTAACAATTTAATGAAATCCTATCTCAGAATAAAAAAATTGTAAAAAGCCTGGGGACATAGCTCAGTGAGAAGGTATTGAGTTCCATCACCAATACTACAAACAAACAAAAAAAAGTAGAGAGATCTTCTACATTATAGTCAGGTATGGATCACAAGTTCAAGCCCAGCTTGGGGAATTTAGGGAAATTCTGCCTCAAAATTTAAAAAGCGAGGGCAAGTGCCCAACTTGGGATGTAGTTCAGTGCCGAGGCCCTGGGTTTAATCCCCAATACCAAAAAAAAGAAAAAAGAAAAAAAAAAAGAGGTTTTAAACTATTCTAACACTTACAGATAAAGGCCAAATCCATCAAGTTCCCGAGCTTGATGTTTTTTGCTGAGTTCCACTCTTAACTCTCTAAGAGCCTCATTTTTTACTTGTCCTTTCTCCAAGGGACCTAGAAAAGAAATGAAGTCTCTGATCTAACAAAAGATGCTGGTTTTTACTTTCATAGATGTATACATCACCTTTAGCATCAACTGGAGTTATACCTGAAACCTCCAGCAAATACAAGTGACCAGTGATACCTTTCACAATCCACTAATTTATTTCAGAAATTGCAACCGAATCTGCAGTCCTTTTTTTTTTTTTTCTGGTACCGGGGATTGAACTCATGACCTCGCACTTGCCAGGCAGGCGCTTATGCCACTGAGCTAAATCCCCAGCTCCGCAGTCCTATTTTATGAAGCCCACAACACATTTGTTTTTAAAATTTGTTTGGCTTTTGGTTTTTAAAATTTGAATCAGTTATCAATGTTTAAAAATTAGAAGCCTCAATTAAAAATCTGAATTTTCAGCTCAGCCTGTGGGAAAGAGGGTCCAGGCAAGGGAAGAAACCCTAATGGCGCCAGGTCCGGGTGCTCATGAGGCAGCCTCAATTGTAGTTGGGTGGGAACCAGGCAGTACTGCAAGTCAGGTGCTCTTCAATTTGCAACAAGGTTCCTCAGCCTATTTATATTACCTGCCTGATCCCATAGACATTTAAGTCTGCAATCTTGCTTTTTAGGCCAAAAGATAAAGGAAAAAAAATTCATACCTAGGCTATCAACTGTTTCGTCATCCTTCTTTTTCTCTCCAGACTGTAAAAGAAAAATCAACAAACAGGTCTTTTTTCAGTTTATTTTAAAAACACATACTAAAACTAGGAACCTAATTCTACCTAAAGGGCCCATGTCCAACCAAAATGCCATCTACTTTGGGTCACTAATTTTAAACAATCATTTATGAGCTAAATCCAGGATGATTTGAACACCAAAATAGTCATGAATATAATAATTTTTTTTTTTTTTTTTTTTTGGTGGTAATGAAGGTTGAACCCAGAGCCTTCCCACTGAGCTACAAACATCCCCAGCCCTTAGTGACTCAGTAAGATCCTGCCTCAAAATTAAAAAAAAGGCTGAGGAAGCAGCTCAGTGAGAAGGCTCTGGGTTCAGTTCTCAGTACCACAAAAAATTAATTCAGAGAAATGTTTATGAAGTACAGGGTATTGGGCCAGGGACTTAGTTCAGTGGTGTGCCTGCCTGGCAAGCGCGAGATCATGAGTTTGATCCCCAGTACCAAAAAAAAAAAAAAAAAGAAAGAAAGCAATTAATGAAGTGCAAGGTATTTACATGAACTTAAAGTGTATTCACATCGATTACTGATTAGCTGCAAGCAAAACAATAGTAATGATGCAGTACAGAAAATGGAAAACATCTCGGCTGAGTGATCAAAATTAACATCAGCAATGAGGAGACTGAGGATAACAGGCATCACCAAAGGCAATGCCCTAGTGTAAACAGAGGTGTGCTCTCCTCACACACTACTCAGACCAGGTTATGTGAAACCAGAAAAAAAACTGTGACGAAACATCAGACATCAAAACGAAGAATATCCTATTTGAAAAAAAAGAACAGGGGGTCAGGTGTACTAGAAGCTAATCAAGAGACTGAAAGAGGAAGATCACAAGCTCACGGCAATCCTGAGCATATGAAAAGACCTAGTCTCAAAACAAGAAATGAAAAAGGACTGGGCATGGTGGTGCACACCTGTAATTCCAGCACTCAGGAGGCTGAGGCAGGAGGATCGGTGCAAGTTCATGGCCAGCCTGGGCTAAAAAGTCAGTTCAAAGCCAGTCTGAACTGTATAACAAAACCCTGTTTCAAAAAGATAAAAAAAAGAAAAAGAAAAAAAGAAAACAAAAGAAAAGCCAGGCATCATGGCGCACGCCTGTCATCCCAGCACTCAGGAGGCTGAGGCAGGAGGATCACTGGGAATTTAAGACCAGCCTAGGATACAAAGTGAGCTCAAGGCCAGCCTGAACTGTATAGTGAGACCCTGTCTCAAAAAAAAAAAAAAAAAAAAAAAAAAAAAAAAGAAATGAAAAGGGCCGAGGTGGGGTGTAGCTCAGTGTTCCCTGGGCTTCATCTCCAGAGCTGCAAAAAGAGAACAGAGAGGAGATTAAAAAGGCTTGGGGGAGGCAGGGATTTAGCTTAGTGGCATAAGCACCTGCCTGGCAAGCACGAGGTTGTAGGTTTGATCTGTGGTACAAAAAAAAAAGTCAAAACCCATAGAATATACAACACAAAGACTGAACCTTAATTATGGACTTCTGTTGATAATGATGTGTTAACACTAAGTCAGTGACCATAACAAATACACCACTGGTGCAGGACGCCAACAAGAAGGTAAGCTGGTAGGGGATGGGGCAGCATATAGGGACTCTTGTACTTTCTGCTCAATTTTGCTGAACCTAAAACTGCTCTAAAAAAGTCTATTAATTAAAAATATAAGCAAAAAATAAGAAAAAAAAAAGAGGGAAGAAGCATAAGCTTTGAAATAAAAGACAAAGAAAGGTTATTCTAGATGAGGGGCTCTTAAAGAGACATGACAACTAAATGCAATTCTTGATCTGACATTGCCTCAAGGGGGAAATGCTATGGTAAATACTGAAGGAACTGGGCATGGTGGCACACACCTGAAATCCTTGCATTCTGGGGCTGAAGCAGGAGGATTTCAAATTAGAGCCAAGCATAAGCAACATTGCAAGACCCTGTCTCAAAATAGAAAAATAAAACTGGCTGGGGATAAACCTTAGTGCAAATGCC
Source organism: Dasyprocta punctata (assembly GCA_004363535.1). Taxonomy (NCBI): domain Eukaryota; kingdom Metazoa; phylum Chordata; class Mammalia; order Rodentia; family Dasyproctidae; genus Dasyprocta; species Dasyprocta punctata. The sequence goes on along the minus strand of RJWM01005048.1, from coordinate 19,195 downwards.
CTGGGTTCAATTCCTGGTACCAAAAATTAAAATAAAATAAAAAAATTTAGACAGTAAAATTTATTTGTATCTCACAATTTAAAAATAACAAAGGCTGGGAATATAACTTAGTGGCATAGCACCTGCCTGGCAAGTGCAAGGTTCTGAGTTTGATTCCTGGCACCAAAAAAAAAAAAAAAAAAAAAGAAGGGAAAAAGATGAATTAGCAGGGCACAGTGGCTCATGCCTGTAATCTCAGCATTCAGGAGGCTGTGGCAGGAAAGTCATCTTGAGTTCGAGGCCAGGCAGGGCTATAACTAGTTTGAGGTTAACCTGGGCTATATAGTATAATTCTGCCTCAAAATATTAATAAATAAATAAAAAAAGAAAAACAAAATAGAAACGAAAACAAAAAATTACATGTAGTCCATGACCACAAAAAGTTACAGTACTCAACAATTACAAACTATGCTAAGTGAGGAATGCTAAGTTTGGAAGTGAGGAATCTATAAAATACTTTAAAAATCTATTTACATATAATATAACTAAGAAGTCACAGCTGGGTGTAGTGACGCATGCCTGTAATCCCAGCACTTGTCAGGAGGCAGGAGGATCGCTGCAAATTTGAGACCACCCTGGGCTACAAAGTAAACTCAAGCCCAGTCTGAAACGCATAGGGAGGCCCTGTCTCAAAAAGGGAAAAAAAAAAAAAAAAGAAGAAGAAGCCAAGCATGGTGGCACATGCCTGCAATCCCAATGGTTGGGAGGCTGAGGCAAAAGAATTGCAGCCAAGTCTGAGCCCAGCCTGGACTACACAGTAAGTTCAAGATCAGCCTGAACTACAAAGCGAAGACCCTATTTCAAAAAAAAAAAATCCTAAATAGGAAAAGTTTGGAAAATACATTCGTAATATTCAAAAGTAAAATAATAAACTATACTTAAATTATTATTCACTACACTTTAATTTTACTTGCATTGTTCTTTACATACATTTATTTATTCATTCACTCATTCATTCATTCATTTATTTATTTTGGGCAGTACTGGGAATTGAACCTACAGCCTTTGTACTGAGCAACATCCCAGACCTTTTTTTCTATTTTTTACTTCGATACAGTGTCTCACTAAATTGCTAACTTGTCTAGGTTTGGCTCAAACTTTAAACCCTGCTACCTCAGCCTCCTGAGTGGTGGGATTACAGGCATGCACCACCATGCCTGGCCTGAGTTTATAAATTTAAAAATTAATTCAAGCTCTTTAACTTAATTCTTAAGTGTCAATTCAGAGGTATAAAGAACCTTATAACAAGCACCTGCCTGGCAAGCATGAAGTCCTGCATTCAATCCCCCACAGCAAAAAAAAAAAAAAAAAAAGAACCTTATATAACCTAAGGCAAATAATCACCCCATCAGTCATTCTTAAACATATTTTCACCACATGTAATGGCACACACTTGCAATTCCACCACTCAGAAGGCTGAGGCAGAGGCTGTGTGTGAGGTACACCTATAATTCTGAGGCAAAAGGATAGTGGCTAAAGGCCAGCCTGGGTTATAGAGTGAAAACTTGTCTCAAAAAAACAAAACAAACAAAAGAATATTTTCTTTCATATCACCATTTTTTTGGGTTGGGTTGGGTTGGACTGATTTGGTTTGGTTGGTTTGGGTTGGATTTTGGATTTTTTGTGACAGGGTCTTTCTATATATGGCATCAAACCTGGGGGGATCCTTCTGCCTCAGCCTCCCAAATTCTGGGATGACAGGCAGTCCCACTACGCCTGACATATAATTTTTAAATTACAGTTTGAGTGTCTGATTGATTGATATTTTTGGTTCTGGAAATCAAACCCAGGGCTTTGCACATGCTAAGCAAATGCTGTACCACTGAGTTGCACTCCTGGCCCTTTTTATTTTTTTAATAGTAGCAAAGTTTTATTAAATGGAGGAAAAGAAATAGGCTCTGCAGAATGACTTTGGGCCAGATAAAAGCAGGACAAGCAGCACACCCTACAGCCTGAAGGCAGACCACTATTCAAGCAAGAACACAGTGACTTATTTTATTTTGGAGACAGTATCTTTTTTTTTTTTTTTTTTTTTTTGCGGCACCGGGGATTGAACTCACAACCTCGCGCCTGCCAGGGCAGGTGCTTAAGGGACTGAGCCAAACTACCGGCCCTGGTTTTTTGAGGCAGGGTCGCACTACGTAGCTCAGGCCGGCCTTGCGCTTGAGTTGTAGCCCAAGCCGGCCTCGAACTCACAACGCTCCGCCTACCTCAGCCTCCCGAGTGCTGGGATTAAAGGCATGCGCCACCACGCCCGGCTTGGAGACAGTATCTTAATAACGCTCTGGGTGGCTTCAAACTTGTGATTCTTCTGTTTGAGCTTCCCGAGTAGTTGACTAATATTAGAGTCATGTGATACCATGCCCTGCTATTGTTAAGTATTTATACAATACATTTATGTGGTGACCATGTGTTATTAAACTATTTAAAAGATTAGACTTTTTACACTTGCTTTTAAATGTGGACGCTTCACTAAAGGCAAAACGACACCTAAAAATGCCCCTCACCAGATATCTGGAATACATATACAGGAAATAGGCTTTCTTGCTATTGCAGCCATGCAGAAAATGCGCTGCCCGATCATACTCTTTAACATCAAAGTAGGCCTTGGCCAGGGTGTAAGCATCCATATCCTGGGCATCCTCCTAGAAAAGAGACAGGTTTATATACGTGATTGGGAATGGTATAACAACAGCTCAAATATAAGAAGCAATTCATGGGCTGGGGATTTAGCTCAGCAGCACAAGCACCTGCCTGGCAATCACAAGATTGTGAGTTCAATCCCCAGTACCAAAAAAAAAAAAAAAAAAAAAAAAAAAAAAAAAAAAAAAAAAAAAAAAAAAAAAAAAAAAAAAAAGAAGCAATTCATTAATTTCAGGATATAGGAAAATTATTTTTCTCCTCCCTAAAGCCTAACATATAACTAGATGCACAGACACAGTATTTTTAGATATTTATTACTGGGTAAGCAAAATATTGTTTTTTTTTTTCTTTTTTTTTTTATTTATTTTTCGAGACGGAGTCTCACTACGTAGTTTAGGCTGGTCTTCAACTCACCATGTAGCCCAAGCTGTCTTCAAGCTTACAGCAATCCTCTTGCCTCAGTGCTGGGATTACAGGAGTACATTCTAACACCCAGCTGCTGCTGCTTCTTTCTTTCTCTGTCTTTCTTTCTTTCTTCCTTTCTTTCTTTTTTCCTTGCAGCACTGGGAATTGAACCCAAGGCCTGCGTACTGAACTACTCCAGGCCCTTCTTTTAATTCTCAGACCAGATCTCTGAATTGTCTAGGCTGGTTTTGAACTTGTGATCCTCTTGGCTAAACTCCAACAGAGCTAGGCTTACAGGTGTGCACCACCCCAAAAGTATTTTTTACACAGGGATGGTGGCACATACCTGTAATCCCAGCACTCAGGAGGCTGAGGCAGGAGGATCTCTGTGATTTTGAGGCCAGTGAGTTCAAGGCTAGGCTGAATTATATAGTGAGACCCTGCCCCCCAAAAAAGTTTTGTTATATATTAACAATGCTGAAGGCACAGAATACAGCTCTACTCTTTAAGTTTAAAAAAAATGAGTAAGGCTGGTAGTGCATACTTGAAAGCCTACCACTCAGGAGGCTGAGGTAGGAGGATTGTCAGGAGTTCAAGTCCAGCCTGGGCTACATATTGAGCTCAAAACCAGCCTGAACTATATAGTGACACCCTGTCTTAAAACAAACAAACAAAAAAAAAAAAACAGGCATGATGGCACACTTCTGTAATTCCAGTACTTGGGAGGCTGAGGCAGGAGAATCATTTGCAAATTCAAGACCAGCCTGGGCTACAAAGTGAGCCCAAGGCCAGCTTGAACTGCATAGCGAGCCCCTGTCTCAAAGACAAAAAAAAAAAAAAAAAAAGAAGGAGCGACATGAAGCTGGGCACGAGGGCACACATTTGCAATCCCAGCACTCCAGGGAGGGAGGGAAAAGGATCATGAATTCAAGCCCAGTCTGTGAAACTGAGCAACTTAGTGAGACCTTATCTCAATATAAAAATGTTTTAAATGGACTGGGAATACAGGAGGTACAGGAGGAAGATCCTAAATTCAATCCCCAGAACCCCACAACCTCCCTCCAACACACACACAAAAGAGAGCACAGTTGGGTGTAGTGGTACGCACCTGTAATACCAGCACTTTGGGAGGGAGGCTGAGGCAGGAAAATCACAAGTTTGAGCCCAGCCTGAATAACTAAGCAACTTAGTCTCTGTTCTGATATAAAAAATCTTAATTTCTTTAAAAATTTAAAAAATTTAGTCAGGCATGGTGGCACATGCCTGTAATCCTAGCACTCCAGAGGCTGAGGCAGGAAGACTGCCACAAATTTGAGGCCAGTAGTAAAACAGACCCTGCCTCAAAAACCAAAACCAGTGCTGGGGATGTAGCTCAGTGGCATAAGAGCCAGCCTGGCAAGTGCAAGGTCATGAGTTCGATCCCCAGTACCAAAAATAAATAAACAAATAATTTAAAAAATTTAAAAATAACAATAATAATAATTAAAAAATAAAAATAAATTTAGTCAGGCATGGTGGCACACACCTGTAATCCCAGCATTTGGGAGGCTGAGGCAGGAGAACTGCCGTGAGTTTGAGGCCAGCCTGGGATACATAAGTGAGTTCAAGGCCAGCCTGCACTACATTGTGAGACCCTGTCTCAAAAAAACCAAAAACCAAAAACCAAACCAAAACAAAGCCACTCAATACTCTATTCTATTCAGAACTATCAATATAATATGCCCAAGCACTACAAAAGCAGGTACAGGGAAGTGAAAGCTGGTGAGATAGGTATAAGCCACTTGAGAAACATACTGAACATACTGTATGCTTTGCCCTTATCATCTTATTAATCTTCTTGATTTTTTTTTTTTTTTTTTTTTTTTTGTGGCACCGGGGATTGAACTCACAACCTTGCAACTGTCAGAGAGGCGCTTAAGTCACTGAGCCAAACTCCCAGCCCTAATCTTCTTGAAAACTCAGCAATTATTAATACTATCTATAGAAGCTGCATTTAGAATTCATTTACCTGATTCCATCTCACCCCAAAAAGAGTGGCTGTTATCAAGAAATCAACCAATAACAAATGCTGGAGGGATTGTGAGGAAAAAGGAACCCATCACCAGTTGGTGTAGACTGGTACGACCACTGTGGAAATCATTGTGGAGATTCCTCAAAAAACTAAAACTAGTCAGCCGGGCGTGGTGGCGTGCACCTTTAATCCCAGCACTCGGAAGGCTGAGGTAGGAGGAGAATTGTAAATTCAAGGCTGGCTTGGGCTACAACGTGAGTACAAGGCCGGCCTGAGCTACATAGTGTGACCCTGCCTCTAAAAACTAGGGCCAGGGGTTTGGCTCAGTGGCTTACGTGCCTGCCTGACAGGCATGAGGTTGTGAGTTTGATCCCTGGTACCACGAAAAAATAAAAATAAAAAATAAATAAAATAAAACGAGAGGTTCCATTTGACCCAGCTATGTCCCTTCTTGGCATCTTCCTGAAAGACTCAAAAGCATCATACCACAGCAACATGTGCACAGCCATACCGATAGCGGCATAGTTTGTAATAAAATCTTGAAACACCTCAAATATCCAACAACCAATGAATGGATAAAGAAGATGTGGGGTTTTTTTATTCAACGGAATACTACTCTGCCATAAGGAAGGATAAGCTTGAGACATTCCTAGTTAATTGATGCACCTTGAGACCATACTCTTAAGTGAAATAAATCAAATACACACATTTAAATACTGCATTGTTTCTCTGGTGTGAGAAGCTGAAAGTGTAAACAAGGAAGAAAATGCATAATAGATATTGTGAAATGGGAAGAAAGTGTTCAAATGAGAAGGGGAACAAGGGAAGGAGGGGGAAAGATGGGACAACTAAAAGAAATAGAAGGAAAAATGAAAAACTTTTGAAAATGAGGGGAAAGGGGTTGAAAGAAGGGGAGGGGAATGGGAAAAAAAAAGTAGCAGTAAGATATATCATGTACAGATACAAATTCCCTATAATGAATGTGATCATTGCATACCTAAAATATGCCATTTATTTTTATTTTTATTTATTTATTTTTTTTTTTTTTGCGGCACCAGGGATTGAACTCACAACCTCGTGCCTGCCAGGGCAGGCACTTAAGCCACTGAGCCAAACTCCCAGTCCTGGTTTTTTTGAGGCAGGGTCACACTATGTAGCTCAGGCCATCCTTGCACTCATGTTGTAGCCCAAGCCGACCTCGAACTCACAACGCTCCTCCTACCTCAGCCTCCGGAGTGCTAAATATGCCAATTTGAAAAAGCAAAATTTATATTAGTAGAAACAAAAAAGGCTATTGTGGCTTTCCTCCTGATAGTCTACCCTGTTTTCTCTAGGGTGTTCTTTTACTTTGCTTTTTTCTCTTTTACTCGACCCAAACTCACTCTTCACTTTTACTTTTTCAAATAAATTTTGCCACCAGGGGAAAAAAAAAGAATTCATTTGCCCCCATCGATGCTCCTAATAAAAAACATGACTTGACTATAGATGCAATCTACTTGAAAATCAGAGTACTATATCCTCCCAATCAAGGCATCTCACCTTTCTTAATAATTGAAATAATGATGAAAATAGTGAATTTTATTGAGTCCTCTGGGCCTCGTCCTTCTGAACAGTCTACCTTTTATACACATCTCATTTAACTCTCTCAATTCCCCGAAGTAGACACTATTATTATCTACCATTCATAAATAAGGAATTTGTGCCTCAAGAGGTTAACCAGCCCAGTCACCAGTTGGCTGATATTTAAAACCAAAACCCACTGACCCACTGTCTGTCTGCCTGTCTGTCTGGGTTTTTTTGTTTTGTTTTGTTTTGTTTTGTTTTTGCGAGGCCGATCAGCTACACTGAAAACTGGAGCAAATTCGAGGTCCGCTTGGATAACTTCGCAAGACCTTGTCTCAAAAAAAAAAAAGAAAGAAAGAAAGAAAGAAAGAAAGAAAGAAAGAAAGAAAGAAAAAGAAAACAAAAAAAAAAAGAAAAGAAAAAGAAATCGCGCAGCTGCAACAATGTTAATTCTTCTCAACCTTTTGGGCATTGTCTACATGGGGCTACAAAATCGAGAACGCTGAAATCTTAAGCAGTGATTGTTTATTATTTCTCTACATCTTAAGAGCAGCAAATGTTTCAAAGCTCAAACAAACCTCGCGGATAAAACCGCTACTTCTAACGCGCAGCTCTTAAAGCGACTGTGTTCCCGCTAAGCCGCTGGCCGCGCAGCGGTGACGGGGCGCAGCACCGCTCGGAGGACGGAGAGCGCCCCGGTTAGACGCCCTTACCTCTGTCACAGGCGGCGGTGGCTGCAGCTCGGCCAGAGGCAAGGCGGGCAGAGAGAAGGCCAATTCCGCGGACCTGGAACACCCACACAGACCCATGATGTTGACAAACCCCGGAGGCCAGGAATCCAAGCCTGGTCGCTCCCAACCCCAACATCTCACCATTTGCTACTGTGCAGCAGGCCCCGCTCCCGAGTAAGGCCGGCAATAAGCAGCAACTGCTTTTTAATTTCCCGCAAATCTGAGAAGTCTGCATTCGTAGACACACCCGGCATCCCCGCAGCCGTCACGGCCACAGGGACTACAGATGTACTTGCGGCCATTTTCCTGACTCTTTATTGCAGCCAATCACCAGCGATAATACTTGCTGTCCCCCTGCATCAAAAAACCCTGTCTTCCATTGGTCAGCTCCTACTCTAGAACAACCAATCACAAATCGTCTATGTTAATGCAACAAAGAGGCGGGAAAAAAGAGACAATGATATTCACGATTGGACAAGAGCTCTTGAGGCGGGAAAATTAGAAAACGAAGTGGGGGGAGGGCGGGCTGGGGGAGGGAATAATAAACTTGGATAGCTAGAGTTAGGGTTATGGGCCAAAAAAAAATAAAAATAAAAAAGATGGGAGAAGACAGCCAGGCGTGGTGGTGTAAGCCTGTAATCCCAGCATCCTGTGAGCCTGAGGCAGGAGGAATTCAGGCTGGAGCTCAGCCCGGTTAATTGAGCGATCTAGTGAGAAGTTGTCTCAAACATTTTAAAAATAAATACATAAAAAGGACTAGGGATTTAACTCTATGCAAAAACCCTGAGTTTAATTCCCGGTACCAAAAATAAATAAAAATTTTTAAAAGATACAGAGAGAGAACCATGCATTTTAGAGGTGACGTGACTGAATGAATACAAGGGGTGTACTTTGGGCAGATTCTGTGCCAGGAGATGACAGGGTCTTACACATGTTAGGCAAGCACTGTAACTCGGAGCTACATTTTCAACCCCTCCACACATACACCCTTTTCAATTTGATTTGGGGACAGGGTCTTCATAAGTTGCCCATGTTGCCTTTGAACTCATGATCTTTCTACTTCTGCCTCCTGAGTAGTACAGGCGTACAGCACCATACCCAGCTGTATCATCCTAATTTTATGGACAAGAAAATAGAATTTAAGGGAAGTTCAGGAGAGTCTACATCACTAAGCAATAAGGAATCCACCTGTCACTTCCTTGTCCTCAATTCTTTGTGCCCTTGATGAAAGATACAAAGGTGATGCAGAAGTGTAGATAGAATTCTTTGTAAAGTATACTTTGGAATTGTAAAATGTCTTTTGTCCTTTTCAGATGGTTAGTGTTTCCTTAGAGACTTTAATCATATAAGGAACTTATGAAAGAAAATTGAAGAAGATTTGTTTTTAATTTAAACCACATGCCAGCAGAGGCAGGAGAGTCTTTTTTAGGAACATTTTCCCTCCCAGCATCATTGGGCTGTTGACTGTGACGGCCGGGAGTGCAGTGTGCCTCACTCTGGAGTTGGATGGGCGGGTGTCAGAAGGAATACATATGGTATGTGACCTTAGGATGTCACTGTGCTCAGTGGAATATATTTGGGTCTGAGACCTAACAAATAGTTATAAACGTAGTACATTGGAGACTTTCTTTAACTAGCTGTCAACACATGCTGTTTTGGACCCTTTCTCCTTATCCTTCAACCCTCCTAATGTCTAACTACCTGCCTAACAGTTTATAACCCAGATCTGACTCCAAAATCCAGTGTTAGATTTCACATGAAGAGGGATGGGGGTGTCCTTAGTAGAACCCTTGCCAAGCATACATGAGGCCCTGGATTTGCTCTGAAGAAAGGGAGGGATAAACCAGGCATGGTGCCTGGACAATTAGGCAGCTTCAAAGATTCTGGTTTCAAAAAAACTATAAAAGGATTGGGGCTAGACATAGAGGCCAGCCTGGACTACACAATAAAATCCTGTCATGAAAAAAAATCCCCCAAATAAATTAGCTAAGTCCCCCCAATTTGGGGAATATAACTCAGTGCCAAGGCCCAGGCCTCAAACTCATGGCAATCCTCCTGCCTCAGCCTCCCAAGTGCTGGGATTATAGGCATATACCACCACACACCGTTTATGTAATCAATTCTGACCATCAGTGCCAACACTCCATATTATAGGTGAAGAGGTTTACTGACTTCCATAAAGACACTTTGCTGGAATATAATGGAACCACAAGATGAACCCAGATCTCTCTGATTCCAAAGTTCACACTTATTTCCATTAGACTACAGAGTTCTATCAGAGAAGAAAATATTTTAAAATATAATAATAATTATATAAACAAGCCAGGCGTGGTCACGCACCCCTTTAATCCCAGCACTCAGGAGGCTGAGGTAGGTGGAGTGTTGTGAGTTCAAGCCTGGCTTGGGCTACACCGCAAGTGCAAGGCTGGCCTGAGCTACATAGTGCGACCCTGTCTCAAAAAACTAGAGCTGGGGAGTTTGATTCAGTACCTTAAGCGCCTGCCTGGCAGGCTTGAAGTTCTGAATTCAATCCCCAGTGCCGGAAAAAAAAAAATTACATAAACAACTCCCACTTATTGAGTGCTAAATACAAGCCAAGCTCTGTGCTAGGCTTTACATAGAACATCTCATTTAACCCTACCCAATTGGTATCTCATTAACTTGCACAAGCTAGTACAGTATTCCCATTGTATAGATAAGAACACTGGGATGCAAAGGAATTAAATAAGTTGTTTTCTCTCTCTGTTTTGTTTTGTTTTGTTTTGTTTTTTTGTACCAGGAGTCAAATTTGGGACCTTGTGCTTGCCAGGAAAGTGCTTGTGTCACTGAGCTATATCTCCAGCTCCATAAGTTGTTCTTTGAAAAAAAAGAAAAACTAGTAAATTGTTCTAGGTTCCACAGCTATAAAATAGCAGAATGGAAAAAGAAAAAAGTGAATGAAAGGAAAAAAAAAGCAATGAAAGAAAGGAAAGGAAAAAAGCAAAGAGAAAACAGCTGACTGACAGGGCAGCTAAGTCTCAAGGAGTTTGTAAAAAAAAACTGACATTCTATTTTTTAATCTGAGTAATGGTCAACTTAATAGCATTCTTTCGATATTTTTAAAACTGTCTTTAGCTGGGCATGGTGACACACGTCTATAATCCAAGCATGCTGGAGGCTGAGACGAAAGGATTGCAAATTTGAGCCCAACCTGGGCAATTTAGTGTGAAGACCCTCCGTCCCATTCCTGATACCCTAAAATACATATATAGCACATGACATAATATGGTCACATATTCCATAGTTTTAAAACATTATTAAAAACAAGAGCAAAGAAGAAGGAGGACGCCATCTGCTAAATACAACTTCAGGTCCTATCCCACATCCTAGCTTTGGTAACAATTTACCTCCAACGCGCGCGCCACCCTTGGGAGATGGGACGAAGGCCGACCCACCTGCGACCCTGCAGCTGCGATCCCGTCTCTGGCAGGCAGGTGGCGCCGTCCCTCCCTCCGCGCTCTCCACGGTTTGACGAGAAAAGCTTTTGCTCAAAAACTGTGGGACCCGCCCAACACTAGAGACCAAAGAAGGGCGAGGGCTGGCTACTACTGGGAAGAATTTAATCTTGACCGGATGAAGAGGCAAAAAACAGTCAGTTCCCGGCGAGTTCTGCACTTTGGCAGTAACGACGTTTGGGCCCCATCAATTCTTTGTTGGGGCAGAGTAGTGGGCGTTGTCAGTCGATCAATTGAGCAACTACTTAAGTGGTCCCTACTGTGTGCAAGCTCTGGAAATACTCTGAAAAGAAGACAATCCCGACACTCACAGGCATTTTTTCCCTTTAGGGGAGAAAGACAATAGACAAGCAATCAAAGGAACATTTTATTTTATTTTATTTTATTTTATTATTTTAATTATTTTATTTGTCAGTATTGGGGATTGAACCAGAACCTTAACATTGAGCTACATCCCCAGCCTTTTTTTGTTTGCTTGTTCTGAGATGGGGTTTCACTAAATTGCCAAATTGCCCAAGTGGGGCTTGAATTTGTGATCCTCCTGCCTCTATCACCCAGAGTGCCTCCTCCTCCTCCTCCTCCTCCTCTTCCTCCTCCTTCTCCTCCCCTCTTCCTCTTCCTCTTCCTCTTCTTCTTTTCTGTCTTTTTGAGTCAGGGTCTCACTATGCAGTTCAGGCTGGCCTTGAACTCACTTTGTAGCTCAGGCTGGTTTCAAACTCACAACAATACTCCTGCCTCAGCCTCCCAAATGGTAACTATTTAATAACTGTTATGGTGCAGCGATGAAGGAGAAATCCAGGGAGCTGCATAAGAAGCCTGTGCTAGGGTGTGGACAAAGATTGTCGCAAGTCTTCCCATCCCTGGATAAGTATCCCTTTATGATGTGGCATCAAGAGGTGAGCCTATGTCCCTCCCTTTGAAATCTGCACTTGTTCTGTGACTCACTTCAACCAGCAGAATGCAGGTTTGTGAGTGGCATGGCTTCTGAACCTCAGCCTTGAGTTTGGCAGCTATAGCTCTCACTCTCTTGCTGGCCTGAAGTCACCACCTGAGAAAGTCCTGAGTTAGCCTCTTAGCTCTGCCACGCACTCCAGCTGTCCCAGCTGTTCCCAACAATTCTGGCTATGCCAGGCCAGCCAGCACCTGACCAGCACAGTTGAACTGCAGAGGTGACCCCAGGTGAGGCTGAGTGCATCCAGAGTTGCAGAATCATCAGCAAATACCTGGTTGGGCTAGATTATTATGCATCAATATATAACCAATAGAAACCGGCCGTGGGGGTGCACAACTCAGCATTCTGGAAGGCTGAGGCAGGAGGATCACAAGTTTGAGCCCAGCCTGGGCACTGTAGTGACTTAGTAAGAACTTGTCTCAAAATAAAAAGCTGGCTGGATATGGTGGCACATGTCTGTAATCCCAGGCTGAGGCAGGAGGATCACCACAAGTTTGAGGCCAGACTGGGTTACATCAGAGTGAGTTCGAGGCCAGCCTGAACTACATAGCAAGACCTTGTCTCAAAAAGTTAAATAAAAAATCCCCAGTAATGCAGTATTATATGTATATATATGCTTTTACATATACACACACAGTTATGATTGAAACAATACAAGGCCCTAAGTTGGCTGAGGTTTGGGGACTGAGTCCAGGCCAGGGAAGCTTCCTTAAAGAAGGGAGGTCCAAACTGGAGGACAAGCGCACACGGGCTGGGTAGAGCCCTGGGCTGAGCACACAGACAGACATAGAGACAGCAGTCGGGGCACAATGAGCTAAAAAAGAGCCCTGTGTGTTTGAGGATGACGAATGGGCAGGACAGGATGATCTGCAGAGAGCTGAGCCTGGCATTGTTGCATTGAGCAATGCACCAAGGGCATCCTTTTCTACCCAGCCCCCACCCCCCACCTTCCCTCCACAGGTGATGTCACGCGTGTCAACCGCATCCACTATGCATACGGGAGGAATGCAAAACTGAACATACAGATCAACACTAACCTACCTCCCTGATACTTGGGAAGGGTTGAGTCAGAGTCTTCCGGGGGGAGGACGATAAGAAGATGACAAGGCAGCCACAGCACAGGGGAAAATGTATTTTTAATAGCTGTGATGACCATCAGAGCTATTATGACCCCATCTTCACTGATCTAAGCTCATACTTAAGTGGAAATTTACTTGAAAAGCCCTTTCTTTGCATAATAGAAAGGCAGCTCATCCAATTCCATCTCCCCAAGGTGATGGCCTGAGGTGTCACGCGATGCTTCAGGGTTGGCTCTGCTGGAGGGGGGCACAGCCCCTGTGGACCAGCCTGGGTACCCCAGCCCTTCAACTTCCAGTGCTACTCATCCCCATGGCTCCATGAAGCTACTGAAGGGTGCTCACCTTTCAGGTCATTGCTGAGAACTGTTGAAGGAGGGGGTTGATGGGACTGATGTCATCGTGTGGTTCAGCGTCTTCCCCTCTCTGGGGAAGACCCCCAACAGCAGCGCCCCTGCAGAGGCCACAGGTGAAGGAGTCTCCTTACCCTGGGCTTCCCATCCCGCAGCCCAGGGCACCCCCCTGAAACCCTACGCCAGGCACCCACTGCTTCCAGAGGGTTGAGGAGGGGAGAGGCTGGGCCTGCTGCTGAGCTAGCTAACCTGACCAGAGAGAGGGGTATTTGCTTTTTTTAGTGTTTTAAGTTTTTAATGTTTTAAATTTTTGGATTAGTACATGTTTGCTACACATATTACACGGACATATTGCATCTCAGTTCCTTTTCCTTCCCCTTCCCTCCCTCCAATCTCTGTGTATCCCTAGGTCCCCCGCCCATCTACAGAAGGGCTACCTCCTTATTTCCTGTCATCTTCTATTTTGCTCTTTAAATTATTTATACTTTGAGTTTCTCAGATAAGAGAAACCATGTGATAGTTAACCTTCTGTGTCTGATTTATTTTGCATAGTATTAGAGTCTCAAGTTACATTCATTTTCCCACAAAGTACTTAAATTTATCCTTTATGGGCAAGTAGTACTCCATTGTGCGTATATACCGTATTTTCTTTACCCATTCATCTGTGGATGGACATGAAAGCCATTTCCCAAATTTAGATAATGTGAATTGAGCTTCTATAAACATGAGTATTCATGTGTTAATGTGATGCCTTTAACTCTTGGGGAAGATACCTAGATGAGCTATAGTTGGGTCAAATGGAATTTCTATTTTTAAGCCTTTTCAGGCATCTCCATCCTGATTTCCACAGTGTTTGTAGCAGTTTACATGCCCCACAACTTTGCCAGCATTTGTTGTTTTTCGAGTTCATGATAACAGCCATTCTTACTGGTATAACAGCCATTCTTACTGGTATAAGATGAAATTTCACTGTTTTGGGTATTTGGATTTTTTTAAGTGTGAAAATGAACATTTACTCAGAATAATATGCTATAAGAAATTACTAGTCACTTGGGAGGCTGAGGCAGGAGGATTGTTGTGAGTTCAAGACCAGTCCGGGCTACAAAGTGAGTTCAAGGTCAGCCTGAATTACATAGTAAGATACTGTCTCAAAAAATAGGGCTGGGGATTCAGCTCAGTGGCCTAAGCGCCTGCCTGCCAGGTGCAAGGTTGGGAGTTCAATCCTCAGTACCGGAAAACAAACAAACAAACAAACAACAACAACAACAAAAAAAAAAAAACCAAGGCTCAGAGAAATTCAGCAATTTCCTTGTGGTCAATCATACAATACTCCTTTGCCCATTGCTCTCCATTAGCCACTCTCGTGTGTCCCTGTCCTGCCCTCATGCAGCCTGTCATTTGCTCCCTCAGATTAGAGGAGAAGACAGCAGGGAAGTCTTGGACTTGCTCCGCTGGTCCCTAGCGTGTGCCTGGCACTTGCTAATTGAAAATAATTCCCAGAGACTGCCAGTGCCTGCCCTCAGCCCCTGCCTGGGAAGGTCCCCTGAGCACTAGGAAGTGACCTCTGATAGGGCCAAAGGCAACCAACAGGGGCTGCCACATGAAGCTGGGGTAGAGCTGATTTAATCCCATCATAGAATGTGACTCAGATAAGACTTGAGCAGCCCTTACCTGGCTGCGGAACAAAAAGGCAATCATAAATAAATAAATAAAGACATAGTACATAAAGGACATCCTTGGTCATGATGAGACTCTTTCCCTGTCCTGAGGCTGCCCAGAGGGGCCAAAAGGAGGTACAAAGGAAAGCAGGACTGAAGAAACAGGAGGGAGAGGTGAAGGCTGGTGATATGCTGGCAGAGGAGACTCTAACAACGCTTAGTAATAACAACAATAGTAACAGCTATTCATTAGTCACTTTGCTAAGCATGTACACACACCCTCTCACAAAGCCCCCACAAAATGACTACAGAGTAGGGCGTGGTGATGAACACCTGTAATCTCAGCACTTGGGAGGCTGAGGCAAGAGGATACCAGTCAATGCAAGGCCAGCCTACCCTACAGAGTCAAGTTTTTAAGACCAGCCTAAATGCCACAGTGAGACCCTGTCTCAAAAAAATTAAGATACTGGCCGGGGATTTAGCTTAGTGATGTAAGTGCCTCCCTGGTACCAAAAATAAATAAGTAAATATAAATAAAATAAAATAAACGAAGTGCCTGTAGAGTAGGTGCTACCATTCTTCCAGGTTTTCGGTCTTTGTTTCGTGGACTAGATACTAAACCCTGGACCTTTATGCTGAGCTACATTTCCCAGCCCTTCTTTTTTATTTTGAGAATGAGCCTCACAAAGCGGCTACGTTGTCCAGACTGCCCTTGAACTTGTGATCCTCCAGCCTCAGCTTCCCAGAGCACTGAGTTGTCATAATTATTACAGAAGAGGAAAGCAGACTCAGGCCCGTAAGTCACCTGCCTAAGGTAACAAAATTGTTACCTGAAGACTTTCGCCTAAATCTGGCTGAAACCAGTGCCCTCCGACCTCCCCAAGACGCTGACAGCCTACACAGCCACTTGCTCTCCCTCTGCTTCCAACCTGAATCTTTGTTTGCTGGGGCCTCCCATGCTTCCTCTCTTCCTGGATGAATTCCAGGAAGCTTTATGTAACCACAAGCTTCAGCCTCCCCATCACCCCAAAGGGGAGGAAGTAAGGGCTAAAGCAGGTGACCTAACCAATCAGGAGCAGAGGGGTGACCCCCCCCCAGCCCCCAGGGGCAGCCACACCAAGGCAAAGTGGAGTCTGGCACTCTGCCAGCTGCTTTCTTTCCCACTCCCCATCCTAGCCCAGCTTCAACCTCTCTACTTTCACTTCTCTTTTGTCCAGATTAACTTCACTTTCCAGGATCCTACCACTCCAGTCTTGTCGACTCAAGAACATTTCTAAGTACCTACTGTTAGCTGCAGACTGGGGATTCACTCTCCTGCCCAAGAGAACATGTTCAACACAATGTTAATAATAATAATTGCTGACATGTACTGAGCCTTTATTATATGCTGGTTCCTATTCTTTCATTTTGAGTTGGACAGTGCAAGCAGAATGAGTGAGAACTTTCACATCAGTTACAAAGAAACTAAACCAACTGGGGTGGGTGGTGCATGACTGTAACCCAGACACCCTGGGAGGCTGATGCAGGACAATCACAAGGTCCTGTTTAGGCAATTTAGGAAAACCCTGTTGGGGTGAGGGAGGGAATAAGGAAGGAGGAAGAGAGGGAGGGAAGGAGAAAGAGAGAGAGAGAGGGTCTTATCTTCCTTGGTCTTTCCCTGTGTGAGACAGAAGAGAGCTGTAACAAGAAACAGCCTCTGGCTCAGGCCCTCACAGGTCCAAGATCAACTCCTTTACTGATAGTTGTGCAGTTACAGACAAATTCTCTGAGAGTCAGTTTCTTCATCTATAAAATTCAAGTAATAATAGTTCTTATCTCCTAGGGTTGATTTTTTTTTTTCTTTTTGATACAGGGTCTCACTATGCAGTTCAGGCTAGTCTTGAGCTTACTTTGTAGCCCATGCTGGTCTCAAACTTCCAAGGATCCTCCTGCCTCAGCCTCCCAAGTATTGGGATTACAGGCGTGCACCACCACACCTGGCTCTCCTAGGGTTGATTAAAGAAATAACATATGCAAAGTGCTTAGCAAAGTCTTTGATTCATAACAATCAATATACAGCAATTATTACTAATTAGCATAATTGTAAGGTAAATAATGCCAAGGTAAAATTAGCTAAGTAATCTCAAACTTTTTTTTTAATACTGGGGATTTGCACTGAACTACATCCTCAGCACCCTTTTATTCATTCATTCATTTATTTATTTATTTTGAAGTTTTTGAGACAGGCTCTCAGTAAGTCACTAAACTGCCCAGATTTGGCTCAAATTTATAAACCTCTTGCCTCAGCCTTCCAGCATGCTGGAATTACAGGCATGTAACACCACATCTAGCTCAGAAACTGTCTTTTAAAATTTAGGCAAAACTGCTGGTGTGGTGGTACACACCTGTAACCCTATCCAAAGTAAGAGGAATGCCACAAGTTCGAGGCCAACCTAGGCTACCTAGTGAATTCAAGCCTGAACTACAAAATGATACCCTGTCTTGTCATAAAAACAAAACAAAACAAAACCTTTAGGTAAAATTATAAGTTTGAGGAAACAAACTGAGAAAAACAAAAATCCATCATGGTCCTTGGGACTGTGAGATCAAGGTAGGCATGGTGTGCGTTGCAGGAGTTGTTATAGTACTGATGGCTCAAGGCAGGTAATATCTGGGCTTGGGCATGAGTTACCCCTGAGAAAGCCAGGGAGCAGTTTGTTTCATTTATTTGTTCGCTTCATGGATTCATGGTACTGCAAACTGGGAGGTTTAAACAACAGCAATGCATCCTCACAGTTCTGGAGGCTGAAGTCCAAGGTCCAGGTGTCATCAGGACTTGTTCCTCCAGGGCTGAGAGAGGATCTGTTCCACACCTCCCCAGCTCTCCCTGCGTTGCTGACAATCTCTGGTACATCTGGTTTGTAGCAGCATCACCTGATCTCTTCATCTCCATACAACATTCTCCCAGTGTGTCTGCATCCAATTCTTTCCTTTTTATAAGAACACCAGTTCTATTGAATTAGGCGCCCACTCAACTCCATTATGACTTCATCTTAACTAATTACATCTGTGATGACCCTTTTTTCAAATAAGGTCACATTCTGAGGCATTGAGAACATAGGAACATAGCACCTCCACGTATGAAATTGGGGCAAGGAACACAATGCAACCCACAATACTTTGGGACTTCTTGGCTTGACATTTAAATGTTTCTGGATTTATAAATAATAAATGCTGGCGAGACTTTGGAGAAAAAGAACGCTTCTACATTGTTGGTGGAAATGTAAACCAGTGCAACCACTGTGGAAATAGGTACAGAGATTCCTCAAAAAATTAAAAACTGGGCATGGTAGTACATGCCTGTAATCCTAGCACTCAGGAGGCTGGAGCAGGAAGTTCACCATGAGTTTGAGGCCATCCTGAGCTACATAATGAATTTAAGGCCATCCCCAACTACATGGTGAGACCATGTCTCAGAAAAACAAAAAAACCCTAAAGCTAGAAATTCCATTTGACCCAGCTATTCCCCTTCTTGGGTGTCTTCCCCTAAGTGTTAAAGACATATTTCAGTGGTCCAAGCATACCCAAGTGTATAGCAGCACAATTCATAAGAACTAAATCTTGGAAGTAGTCTATATGACCCTCAGCAGATGAATAGATAGAGAAACTGTGGTGTAGCCGGGCGTGGTGGCGCACGCCTTTAATCCCAGCACTCGGGAGGCTGAGGTAGGCGGAGCGTTGTGAGTTCGAGGCCGGCTTGGGCTACAACGCGAGCGCAAGGCCGGCCTGAGCTACATAGTGCGACCCTGCTTCAAAAAACCAGGGCCGGGAGTTTGGTTCAGTGGCTTAAGCGCCTGCCCTGGCAGGCGCAAGGCTGTGAGTTCAATCCCCGGTGCCGCAAAAAAAAAAAAAAAAAAAAAAAGGCAAGGTATATTGCTCAGTGAGAAGGCTCTCAGTTCAGTCCCTACCATCTAAAAAACAAGAAAACCATATTAAAGGGCCAAGGATTTAGCTCAGCAGCTCAAGCACTTGCCCGGTAAGCACAAGGTCATTAGTTTGATCCCTGGTACCAAAAAAAAAAAAAAAAAAAAAAAAAAAAAAAAAAAAAAAAAAAAAGGAAAGAAAGAAAACAAACCATATCAAAGCTAGGCTGGTGGCACATGCCTGTGATCCCAGTACTCTATAAGGTTAAGGAGAAGGATAACAATTTCAGGCACTGTCTGGGCAATTGAGTGACATAGTGAAATCCTGTCTCAAAATTAAGAAAAGGTTGGGGATGTAACTCACTGTG
>RJWM01005047.1:82686-95514 GCA_004363535.1 Dasyprocta punctata | reverse complement strand
TTTTTTTTTTTGGTGGACATATTTTCAGTTCCCTTGGGTGTACTTACATGTAGGAGTGAAATTGCAGGGTCAAGGGTAACTCTGTGTTTAACTTTTCCAGGAACTGCAAAGGAGTCTAACTTTCTTTTCAGGAATTGCCATGGGTAGCTCATGCTCCGTATGTGACCAACAATGTATGGGATTCCAATTTCTCCATAGACTCAGCCAAACTTGTTATCTTAACTTTTGATCATAGACATCCAAGTGGATGTGAAGTGATGTCTTTGCTTTCCTGATAGCTTAAGATGTTGAGTACCTTTTCATATGTTTACTGGCCTTTATGTTGTTTGAAGAACTGTCTATTCAGATCCTTGCCCATATAAAAACCTACTTATTTATAATAAGTAATGAGATCTTTATAAATTGTAGATCTCTTGTCCGATATAATTGCAAGTATTTTTTTCCATTTCATGGGTTTCCTCTTTATTTTCTTTTTTGCCCTTTTATTTTCTTGATGGTGGCCTTTGTAAGAGAACTTTCTAATTTTGATGAATTCTGATTTACCTATACTTTTTCCTTTAGTTATTTGTGTTTTTGACGTCAGATGTAAGAAACCATTATCATTATCAATTCCAAGGTAATAAAAATTCACCTATTTTCTAAGTGTTTTATAGTTTTGGCTCTTATACATAGGTCTTTGAATCATTTTGAGTTAATTTTTGTGTATTGTATGAGGTAAGGGCTCAGCTTTATTCTTTCCGTGTAGATTTCTGCTTGCCCTAGTGTTATTTATTTGAAAAAAATCTTTCACCATTTGTCTTTTTCTTGTCTGTTTATGGGTTGAAAGTCAGTTGATCATACATGTCAGGTTTTATTTCTGAACTCTCAGTTCCATTGATCTAGATGTCTTCAACGCAGCATGACACTGTTTTGTATACTGTAAGTTTGTAGTTAGTTTTTTGAAATTGGGAAGTGTGAGTTCTTCAAGTTTGTTCTTTTTAGACAATAATTTAGCAGTTCTAGGTGCCTCAAGTTTTCATAAAAATTTTAGGATCAGCTTCTCAATTTCTCCACAAACTGGATGGGGGTACAGTTGGGATGTCCAGCAGAGATTTGGATGTGGGTCGTGTTGCATTTGTAGATCAATTTGGGGAGGAATAATGCCAGGCCAGTATTAGGCTTTCTGACCTGTGAACATGGGTGTCTGTCCTTCCTTCCTTCCTTACAGTTTTCAGAGTATATGATTTATGGTTCTTTGTTTAAATCATTCCAGATTGTTTCCTTTTAATACTATTATAAATAGAACTTTTTCTTAATTTCATTGCTAGTACATAGAAATACAATTGATTTTTATGTAATGATCCATTCTGCAATCTTGCTGGACTCATTTTTAGCACTAATGGCTTTTCGTATTGTGAATTAGGGTTTCCTATGTCCCCGGCCACGTCAGAATCAGAGTTCTTTACTCATCTGGATGCCTTTTATCTCTAGGTCTTGCCTAATCCTCTGGCTGGAGCTTCCAGTGAAGTATGGAATAGAAGTGAGAGTAGACATTCTTAATTCATTGATAGTCTTGAAGGGGGAAAACTTTCAGCTTTTCACCGGTAAATATGCTGTTGTATTTTTTACGGATGTCCTTTATCAGGTTTAGGAATTTCCCTTTGTTGTGTGTTTTTGCCTTGAGGACTTTGGAGTTAGTCTAATATTTCTTCCACTTATTGAGATAATCAGTGTAGCCTCTTCTTTTATACAACATGTGCAGTAGAGTACCTTCCTTGGTTGATTTTTCTCTACTGAACTAAACTTGATGTCCTGGGATAGATCCTACTTTGGTTATGGTTGGTAGGATTTGGTTGAATCGTGTTGAAGAGTCCCATCTTTTTTCTTTTTTTCATTAACTTTTATGTAATGAATTGACTTAGGTGTGTCTTTTGCTGAACAGCTTAACGTTGGATTAAAAAAAACCCATTTTGACAGTGTTTAACTGGAGAGTTTAAAGTCACTAGCATTGCTTGGGAGGGATTATAGACAGTTCTGTGCTGCATAACTACATTTTGATTTAGCGATGTACTGCATACACCATGGAGTCCTTAAGATTATAATGGTGCTGAAAAACTCACCTGGTGGCTGATAGCCTTTATAACATCATAGTGCAGTGTGTTACTCATGTTTGTGGTGAGGCTGGCATAAACCTTCTGTACTAGTTCTATAAATGTATCACATGTACAGTTTTGTGAGGCACATAATAATGGATAATGATATTGAGTGGCTTTGTTACTGGTCTATTTTTCATTTTAAAAAATCCTTTGTTACTGGTATATGTGTTCACTGTACTTTTTAACATTATTAAAAATGATGGCGAACCTTTTAGAGCTTTCAGTGATACAGACAGCCCACTGCAGCACATGTGCCATAGGTTTGCCACACTGTTTTAGAGTGTCTTTTGCTTATAAAAAACTTGCTGTAAGACAGCATGCAGTGCTATACTTGCAGCAGTCTCATATACTTCATAATCACATCATCTCTTGATTGCATCATTTTTCTTATACTTTAGGTATTTTCTTCCCTCCATCCCTTTCTTCCTTTCTCTCTCCCTCCCCTATTCTCCTCTCCCCGTCTTCCTATAGCCTGCCTTCCTTCCTTTCATTCTTTCTCACACATTAGGCAGATAATCCTACCCCTCCTTGTGCTTGAATATCATGTTGTATTGTTCTCAGTGGAACTAGGAGCAGTAGGCTAGATCGTATATAAAATACACTACATAGCCAGTGTGTATGTAGTAGGCTACTCCATCTGGTTTGTGTAAGTATATTTTGTGGAGATGAAACTGACAAAATTACATAATGATGCATTTCTCAGAACACATCCCCTTCATTGAGCAACACATGACAATATTTGAACTTATTTCTACCATCATCTTTTGTTTCTTATTTGTGCCACGTCTGTCATGCTTTTTTAATCATCCTTTTTCCTTTTTCCATTTCAGTGCATTAGAACTTACGCGTGCTCCTTTTCTCCCCTTCCCTTACCTGCTTCTTGTAAAACAGTACAAGAGCAATGGGACTGTGGTCCATATTTAAAATTTTGTAATTTCCTCGTCCAGGTCAGTGACCTTTTGTGTTAAGGTTGGGTATTACCTACCTCAAAACTATTACTTGTCAGGACTGAACCTGAAAAAGTAGGTTATCTACTTGGTGGGGTTTTCTGTTGTTCTTTTGGGAATTTAATTTGCTCTCAGGTCATAATAATTATGTAAAGTGATTTGCTCTTACAGACTTGTTAATGGCCAACAAAATTGTTAAAGAAGTGAGAGATACTGGGAAGTCATTTCCTTCTCAGGGTCTAGAAATTAGGAGTCAAAAGTAGCAGGTAAGTGATTCAGACCAAAGAAAGAATGGCTATCATCAAAACAAAACAAAACAAAACAAAATGACTGTCAAGAAGTCAGCCAGTAACAAATGCTGGAGGGCTGTGGGGAAAAAGGAACCCTTTCCCACTGTGGGTGGGAGTGTAGACTGGTGCAACCACTGTGGCAATTGGATATTCCTCAAAAAACTAGGATTAGAGGTCCCATTTGACCCAGCTATTCCCCTTCTGGGTATCTTCCCGGAAGAATTAAAAACATCATATCACAGTGATGTGTGTGCACCCATGTTGATAGCAGCACGATTTGTAGTAGCTGAATCTTGGAAACAACTCAAATACCCTTCAACTGAGGAAGGAATAAAAAAGATATGGTCTTTTTATATAGTGGTGTACTACTCAGCCACAAAGAAGAATAAACTTGAGACCATACTCAAAAGTGAAATAAATCAGACGCACATATGTAAACATTGTACTGTCTCCCTAGTGTGAGAATCTGAAAGAGTAAGGACTAAAATGTACAATAGAGCTTATGAAATGGAAAGAAATTGTTCAAAGGAAGGAGGAACTAGGCTGGGGGGAGGAGGGAAGGAAGGAAGGGAAAAGGAGGTAATACACAGGATAGCTATATGACTAATATCTCTTAGCTCACTGACGTGAAAGTTTTGTGCTGATATTGTTTGGAGAATTTTTTGTGCCTATATATTGTACTGTGAGTAACTACTTTGAAGATAACAACACACAGTGTATTAACTATTGTTATTTTCCTATTATTTTGTTATGAAATTTTATTTTTTCCATAAAGTTTCTTTTTTCTTTCTTTTTTTTTTTTTTTGGCATCAGGAATCAAACTCAGGGACTTGAGCTTGCCAGGCAGGCACTGTGCTTCTGAGCTATATTCCCAGCCTGTAAAATTTCTTTTTGTTTGTGCAACTTGTGATTTTTTAAATTGAACTTTAATATTTTTATATATTGTTTTAAACATGCAGTGAACCCCTGTGTGTATACATCACCTGGATTTAATCATTATTGGTTTCTGACCTCATATTTCCTATCTTATTTTATAGACATGACATTTTCTAAGTGCTTTCTTATACAACCATACTGTCCTTGTCCCACCTAATACAATTAACACAAATTCCCCAAAATCTAATATCCAGTCCATATTTCACATTTGCTCTTTAAGCTCTAAAATAGCCTATTGCAGTTGATATGTTCAAACCACACTACAAAGTTTGCACTGCATTCCATTTGGTGTAGTTTATAATTTTTGAAAGTCACACGTTCATTATAGGTGTCTTGAAAATTATTGCTCTTTTTCCTGTGTAAATCTTCAGTCTCTGAACTTATTTTGAGTTCTCAGCCTATTAGTATTTAACATGAAAGAAAAATACTAGGCTCATAAATGACAGCTGCATTCTGTATTATTTAAGGACAAAAAATCCTTGCACACTTACAAACTAAACTAATCTCTTCTGAATGATGAATGTCTTGGTTACTTTTTGCTCGTTGCCGAGACAAAATACCTGATGCCCAAAGTTAGGGAAGGAAAGGTTTATTCTTACAGTTTCTCGGGAGTTTCAGTCCATAAAGTGGGCTCCAAGGCAGCATGGGATGATGGGGCTACAGTTCATGGAGGCTGCAAGCTTCAAGCCGCAATCTGCGCTGGCGAGAGAGAGGGCGGAAGCTGGGAAGCAAGCAAGAGGAAGACCCCTCTTCCCTTATACTGTATCTCAGCTCCACCCCTGGGCGGGTGTAGCAGTCACATCATTAATCCTGGTGCTAGACAACAAACTGATCACAAGCATCAGACTCAGCCCCATCAAAAGTATGAGGACTTGGGGGTACATAGCATATCCTATACAATGAAGAAAGTGTTATATATTAATTTCTCCTATTATGATTGTTAAGAAATGTGTCAAGTTTTGTGAATTTGAGAGGAAATTTCACTTAACAAAATTAGACACTTAAAATGTACAATTTTGTGATATTTGGTACACACAGAACATTGTGTAAATTACGTTTTTGGTTCTAAAACATTTCTCCTCCAAAGGAAGTCCTGTGCTCTTTAAGCAGTCATTCTTCATTTTCTCCTCCTCTTACCTGGGCCATTGTTAATTACTTTCTGTTAGTTTAACCTGTTCAGAAAATGTCATGTAAATGGAGTCATGCTACCAATGACCTATATCAGAATTCTTTTACTTAGTATAATCTTTTCAGGGTTCATCCATGTTATCAAGTTATCAGTATTTTGTTCCACTTACGACCGAATGATATTCTATTGAGTTTGTATACACAAAAGTGATGACATTTCATACCAGTCATGATAGGAGAAGGTAATATGTAACACTTCATCATTCAGAAAAGATTAGTTTGTAAGTGTGCAAGGAGGATTTTTTGTCCTTAAATACTAATACAGAATGCAGCTGTCACTTATGAGCCTGGTAATTTCCTTTCATGTTAAATACGAACAGGCTGAGAACTCTTAAGTTCAGAGACTGAAGATTTACATAGGAAAAAGAGCAATAATTTTCAAGAAACCTATAATGAATGTGTGACTTTTAAAAATTATAAACTGTACCAAATGGAATGCAGTGCAAACTTTGCAGTGTGACTTGAACGTATCAACTACAAAAGGCTATTTTGGAATTAAAAGTGTACACGGACTGGATATCAGATTTTGGAGTAATGTTTGTTCATCCACTGAGTGACATTTTGCCTGTTGTGAACAGCACTGTGTTAATTCTCTGGTTTTTTGAGATAGGGTCTTGCTGTGTAGCCCAGGCTGGCCTTGAACTCGCTGTGTAGCCCAGCAGATACTGTATCCTCCTGCCGTAGCCTCCTGAGTGGTGGGACTACAGATGTGCACCACCACGATGGCTTGAATAGTGCTCATGTCTTTTGTGTGCAGTTTACTTGGAAGTGGAATTGGTGGGACTTGGCAATTCTATGTTCAACTGCCAAACTGTTTTCTACAATAGCTGTACCATCTTGTATTGCCACCAGCAATATGCAAGGTGGGAAAAGGGGTCCAGTTTCTTCACCTCGTCAACATTTTTGTTTACTTTTTTTCTTTTTTGATAGTCATTTGTCATGGTCCTGAAGGTGGTATGTCATTGTGGTTTTGATAGGTACGTCCTAGTGACCAGTGGCATTGAGTGTCTCTGTGCTCCTACTAGTCTTTGGGCAAATGTCTGCAGGTCCTTCTTCCTGTTCTCATTGGGACTTTTCGTGGTTGAGTTGTGAAAGTTCTTGATGTACTTGGGATTCTAAACTTTCTTTTTTCCCGATAGTTTTCTTTTAATTTTGATGAGGTCTGATTTATTGAGTTTATTTTTGTACTTTTGGAATTTTATCTGTTGCCAAGTCCAGGGCCATCAAGATTTGCCTCCATTTTCCTAAGAAATTTTTTGCTTTAGCTGTTATATCTAGTTCTGCGTTGACTACATTCTTTTCTATGTGGATACCCTCTTGTCCTAGTGCAATTTGTTGAAGAGACTATTTCCTTATTGAATGGGTTTGGCATCTTTGTCAAATCAATAGGTGGTAAGTGCATGTGTTTATTTGTGAACTTGCAGTTTTTTTCTTTTTCTTTTTCTTTTTCTTTTTTGGTACCAGGGATTGAACTCAACGACCTCATGCTTGCCAGGCAAGTGCTTGTGCCACTAAGCTATTTTTCTTGGTTTTTTGAGACAGTCTTGCTGTATAATAGGCTGGCCTTGAACTCTGTGGCAATCCTTTTGGCTCTGCCTGCTATGTGCTGGCATGATAGGTGTGGCCACCACACCTGGCTTGCCAGTACCACATTGTTTTTTAAAATTAAAAAAAATTTTGTTGTTGTTGTTTTAGCACCACATTGTTTTGATGCTGTAGTATGAATTTTCTTAAATGAAAAAATTCAAATACATGCAAAAGAAGAGTTCTGTCACCCAGTTTCAAATACTGTCAATTTGTGTGTGACCTTTTTTCATCTGTAGTTTACCCTTCCCTTCCTCTCATTATTTTGATAGACCCTCAGACATTTGTAAGTATTTCGGGAAGTTGTATAATAAATTATAAGAAACAAGTACATTTTAAATAACTAAAATTTAAGAAGTACATTTCCATTCTCTTGGAAAATTCAGATACAGTAGAACTTCGGCTATGCTGTCAGATGAAATGTAATTGTGCTTTTACTCTCAGTAGGATTTGTAAAGTAATGTTGGCACTTACTGCTTTGGAAAATTCACTTTGGAAGTTTTACCCTGTTCAGAAGTATAGGATCATTATCTTTGGAGATATGGTTTTTACTAAAATGCTGTGTTGTTACTAGTGAGCCTAGTGTGTTAAAGATAGAATTGCCATGCTACAGTAGGGCTTGTTACTTACTAGAACCTCTCAGGAATGTGGGACATACTTTCTTGGTAGTTAGGGAAGGTAGGAAAGTGAACTGGGCAAACAGTGAAACTTTTGTTCTCAAAGACTCCTTCCTCCAAAAATAAATTAGGCTCTATGACAGTTCATTCTAACTATAAGTGGCAAAAGATGTTAATGACAGAGAATCCAAGTGTTTAAATAGGAATGGAATCAAGGGTTACCCTCATCTCAGCCACAATGTACAGCTTTTTTATTTTGGTACTGGGAATCGAACTCATGACCTTGCACTTGCCAGGCAGGTGCCTAAGCCTCTGAGCTAAATCCCCAGCCCTGGGTATAGCTGTCTTTTCGTGGCATTTCTTTTTGGTTTTTTGAGACAGTGTTTCACTGTGTAGCTCAGGCTGGTGTCAAACCTGTGGTGATCTCCTGCCTCAGCCTCCTGAGTGCTGAGACTATGTCACATGTTCAGCTATGGGATTTCTTATCGCCACCTGTGGCAGAGGTGCCCTTCCCTGCAGCCTTTGCTTTTTAGCTTCGCAAGTTTCTTCTGGTCCTTTTTTGCTTCTCTTTGAAAGCCTTGTCTTCCTGTCCACCTTGTGAGCCGACTCTCGGGCTGTATCAGGTGCTCCTTGTCACCTTTGTGGCTGGACATGTTCCTGCTGCCCCTGCTGCAGACCCTGCTGCAGACCCTGCTCCTAAACTGGAAGTGTGAGGACCTTTTATTTTAGTGCAGCATAGGTATTTTAGTGGGCATAGGTACAGGAGTATTACCCTCAATTTCACATTTATCTCTGAAAGGTGTGTGAGTCTTTCAGATCCCTTTCTAATTATCAGGAGCGCATGCTAGATTGAAAGGAACAGGAACATGCTGTGTGTTTCTAGGTCTCTTGTATACCACGAGGTGGCAATAATGAGTATCTAGGGTCTTTATTTACTGCTAATTGCCAATTTTTATTATTATTATCATCATCATTATTATTATTTATCTTTTTGAAACAGGGTCTCACTATGCAGTTCAGGTTGGCCTTGGGCTCACTTTGTAGCCTTGGCTGGTCTCGAACTTTCAGTGATCCTCTTGCCTCAGCCTCCTGAGTGCTGGGATTACAGGAGTGTGCCACCACGCCCAACTATTGCCAATAATTATTCTGTGCATAAGTGAAGCCAGACCATTCTAATGATGGTTCAGCAAATTGGTTAAGCAGAACTCTGCTCCCTGGCAAGTAGTTGGTTGCATCAAAATCTTTGCTAGCATTTATTTGGTTACACTAGGCATTGTACCTAGTAAATTAGATGGGAATAATACTTAACAGTGAATGTGAACCAGATTCACTTCTGTGCAATACAAAGACCAAGTTCATTTTTAGTGAGTATACTATGTGATTATTGATTTCTGAATATATAATAAGTCATACATATCTTTCAAGTATTTATTGATGATGTTGGCCTGCTTTTGTCAATGTTGCTTGTATTTGTAATCTGTAGACACGTATTAGGTATAAATTTGTATCTTTTATGCAATTATGAAGACCAAAATTCCTTTTTTGTTTTTCAAGGCGCGAGGTCTGGCTCATTGCCCAGGCTGATCAATAACTCATGGCTTCAAGCCCCAACCATCTTGAGTTCCACTAGTCCTAGCTGAAAAGATCCTTAAATATAAAGGTCTTGGATTCAATCTCCAGTACTCCCCCACCCCCAAAAAATTAGCATACCTAGGTGTTGTGGCATGGGCCTATAATCTCAGCTACTTACTGAGGCAGAAGGATCACAAATTTGAGGCCAGCCTGAGTGACTTAGTGAGACCCCATGTCAAAATGAGAAAGAGTGGCATGGGCCTATAGTCTAGCTACTTACTGAGGCAGAAGGATCACAAATTTGAGGCCAGCCTGAGTGACTTAGTGAGACCCCATGTCAAAATGAGAAAGAGTTTAGTTTTTGCTGGTGCTTTCAAAATTTTCTCCTTAGACCTAAGTTTGTATATGTGTAGGCATAGGATGGCTAAAATGATTATATTTTTAAATGTATTGGTTATTGAAAAGGAACAGTTGATACCCACGTGTTTACATTAATTTTGCATGTCTATATCTGTTAATCTGAACAACCCTTTTGAAGGTAGCGATATGCAATATTGCAACCATGTCAAATTCCTATCATCTTGCTTTGTAAACCTATAATACTAATCTTTTGGATTTGTAAAAAAAAAAAAATGAAAAAGAGCTGGGGATGTAGCTCAGTTTTCCTTGGGTCCTGTCATTTCCCTCCAACCCTACAAACAGTAACATGTCAGATTTTGTAAAGTTTAGATTTACAGCATTGCTTTGTTGAACCTTAATGCCTCTCACACTTTATTTATTTGGAGATCTTATAAAATGGGGTTTTTAATTCAGTCAGACTATCTAGGGTAGTGCCTGAGATTTTGCATTTTTGACAAGGTAACACAGTCATTCTAGAATTACACTCTAAATAGCAGACTATCTAAATGGTCATTTCTGTTGGGAAAGTATTGTTTCCTATAATGGACTTTTTTCATTTTTGTTTGTATTTTTGAGATGGAGTCACTGTGTTGCCCAGGTTGGCTTCAAACTACAAATTCAAATAACCCTCCTCTCTCAGCTTTCGAAGTAGCTGGGATTCTGGGCTTGTGCCATTGTGCCCTTAATGGTTTTTTATTTTTTATTTTTTTATTTTCCTTAATGGTTTTTGACTTCAGCGTTTCAGTATTAGCAAGGGCTTAAGTTTTCTGATACCATTTTTGATTTGAACTATTGGATTTGAGCTTTATATTACAGAATCTGCTCTTGGCAAGCAGGTTTAATTTAGTTGTGATCCTTTGCATCAACCTGAAACAGTTTAGTGGAAATTTGTAAACAAAATCTTGTGTGACTGTTCTGTGACAGTATGTTGTAGTAAGCTGGCCATTCATATGTGATTTATGGCATGTTCATCTTAAATCTTTATTATCAAATTAAAAATTAAATGTAACAGAAACCAAAAGTTACTTGGGAGAATGAAAGACTTCCAAGATCACTTAAAACCCTGTGTTGTCTTCCCTCCACTCCACTGGAAACTGTAAAAGCTGAGCTAGATCATCGTCTTTAGACACATTGGAATCTGTAATGTTTAGGAACTTAAAATGGATATATGTATGCTTTATATATATATGTGCTATGTATACATATATATATGCATATGCTTTTTGCTTGCTTTTGTATTTACTGTCACTATATTAGATATTTAGAAGATAAAAGGTTAGGTTGAATTTTGTGGAAATAATGAGATGGAATAATAATACATTCTTTTTGCATTCCATTGTATAATGTAATAGCAGTATGACTTCATATCCCTTTAAAGGAGTCAAGAATTCATGAGGAAGTTGTAAATTGGAAGAGATTGTTTTAGAGATAAGGTGTGATTGAAAAATGCCCTATGTTTTTATTGCTTGCTTGGTAGTTTTTTCATGACAGAGTCTCTCAGTTTAGGCTGGCTTTGAATTCACTGTGTAACCCAGCATGACCTCAAACTCTTGGTGATCCTCCTACCTCAATCCTGAGTTCTGGAATTACAGGCGTGTGCCACCATGCCCAGCTAATTTTTAAAAAAATTATTATAGTAAGAGACATACTTTATTGTCACTGATCTTCCTCAAAATACTCCGCTAGCTTCGAGAACAAATCATATTGTTATTACACGTGAGAGCTGGGGAGAGTTTTAACTTTTCTTTTCTCTGCATTGTAGATTGTCTTTCCAGCTTCTTGGTAACTCGTGATTTTTTTCTGACAGTTCCTTCCCACTTCCCAGTGATTTGGATTTGTTTTTCCTCCTTTTACAAGTCATTTTACAGTGTCTGGGTTCCTGACTTCCAGTTAAGTGGTTCTTGCTTTTGCTT
Source organism: Dasyprocta punctata (assembly GCA_004363535.1). Classification (NCBI taxonomy): domain Eukaryota; kingdom Metazoa; phylum Chordata; class Mammalia; order Rodentia; family Dasyproctidae; genus Dasyprocta; species Dasyprocta punctata. The sequence goes on along the minus strand of RJWM01005047.1, from coordinate 83,933 downwards.
CCTGGTTGCAGTCAGATGGTGACTGAAATGGGATCATTTTAAAACCCTAGAGGTATCATGATAAATTTTTTGAAAGGTGCATTATGCAGGGTGTATAATGCCCATGTTTATTTTTTAGGAGTATTTCTATTGGTGAGTTATTAATTTTACTTTTATGAGTTCTATTATACAATGAGTACTGACCAAGAAAATGAAATATCAATAAGATAAAATGTCAGATATGTAGTGAGTGTTTGGAATGAACATCAGTATTTTCTACATCAACTGTTTGCTTACTAAATCTAAAATATAACAGAATTAAATTCCTATGTGAACTACAATAAGTGTACAAAAAAACTCTACCCCAGAAATAATCTTTGCTTCAATTATCACACCCAGTGCAGTCTTCATACTTGACAACAGCATATTCCATACAAAAGTATTGCTTCTGCTGACAGCACATGTGCTCAGCTTTCCTTTCCTGTTTGGCAGGTCATATTTGTTACCTGGCTTGTCAGGAGCTTCCTATTATACCTTATGCACTTTAGCAGGAAAATTAATTAGTAATAAAATATCAGATATGTGGTAAGCATTTAGAATGAACATCAACATTTTCAGCATCAGCTGTTTGCTCACTGATTCTAAAAAATAATAAAAGTAACATTCCTATATGAACTACAATGAAGATACAAATAAAACTCTGCCACAAAAATGATCTTTTCTTCAATTGTCACACCTAAGGCAGTTTTCACACATGAAGACAGAATGTTCTGTACCCAGGTATCGCTTACACTGACAGCATATGTGTTCTGTTTTCCTGTCTTCTTTGTTAGGACGTTGTCTTGGTTACTTTTACTCGTTGCTGAGACAAAACACCTGACACACAAAATTAGGGAAGGAAAGGTTTATTTAGCTTACAGTTTTTGGAGGTTTCAGTCCACAATCAGCTGGCTCCAAGGCAGGGTGGCATGGCACGGGGATAGCACTTCAAGGCAGCAACCGAACAAAAGCAGCCAAAGTCAAAAGGAGCAGCAGCAAGCTTCTTCTCCTCCCTTATATAGTACACAGGACCCCCCCCCCCCAGGGTGGGTGTAGCATTCACAAACATCCTTGCCTTCCTTTGCACAGGATGAGGATGTTTACAAAGTAAGACCCCTGGCTCCCTGCTGACTCTCTCAGCTAAACTTCTGACCTTCTCAAATTGTAACAATGGCCAGGTAACTACTTATGCTCTACACCCCAGAATGTAGAGCTGCTGAGTTACTTAA